>SNQJ01S0004351.1:181665-192372 GCA_010110895.2 Picea sitchensis
TTATGGACTCGTGTAAAAATATGGGGTTCATAGAATCCATAATTTGAGTCCTAGTATGGATATTCTTTATTTACAAGAAGTTGGAAGTGCAAGTATTTTCATGAAAATGACCGTGAATATATATATATATATATATATATTTATTAATTTATTTATATTGTTGTGTTTGTTTGTAACTGTGCATATGGAAATGATGGTATATCTACTAATATTATATCTCTAGAGTTGGCATTAGATTTTTAGGGCAGGGGATTAACCCATATTGTTAACTTGTTTGGATGTTGTTGAATTTGGAAGTTCGGTTTCCTCATTTAGCTAGAATTTATACTTCAAATGATGTTGAGGAATGGTCAATTTTTTGGACTTGGATTGTAGATGAGTTTCCCACATCCCACTATCCAACATGTGGTAATTTTAACATGGATGAGACCCAAGTTGACAAAGAGGGTATGTTACCTGATCAAATGCCTTGGGCGGGGGGGGAAGTTTCCTATAATGAATTCAAGGTTATAATAATCGACCTATTTGATATTTTTTTTCTAAATAATAGTTCACAAGATCAAACTATACCAAAAAAGAGAGTATTAAAGATGATCAACACAAACATCTCTCAAAACAAAATCATTTTTTCTTTGGTTGAGATGGAGATAGGGAATTCCAAGTGTTAGGGTAATTAGCTATGTTTGACCATCAACTCGTGTGGTCCTTTCCATTTCATGGGGTGCAAGAAAATGTGCATCCGAAAGTTGTTCTTCCTAATTAAAATTTTCAAACTTTGAATACTGTAATTATTTTTGGTCTATTAAAAGAATCTAGAAATTATTTCCAATACCATGTGAAAATTAGGGATTCCATTACCTAGTCGGGATAGATTATCAGTTTTGTTTATTATCTTTTATACATGGATCATATGGGGGAGATATATTGCCTCTATAAAGAGAAAGAAACCCAAGAGTGTTATAGATGAGCTCTTTGCTCCAAGATAATTCTATATGTTTGTAAAATATTATATAAATYYTGTAGTCTATGAACAAACTTGGTAAATCACCTTAGTTTCTGGTGGTTCTAGATCAAGAATAGGTCTGACAATTCTGGATGGAACCACTTATTGAGAGGCGTTAGGTTGGCTCTTATAATGAAAAAATTCAACCTTGGTGAAAAAAATTAAACACATTTTATAAGTGGATGAAATGCAATGGGCTATGTGAGCCCAAATATGAGAAATAAAATGTAACATCCCTTTTTATAATCCATGTTTTAGCGATGTATAATTAAAAGTTGTGTACAGACGTTGGCCCAAATATCTAATTTGTACAAACATTATAAGTCATAATAAAACAAAAAATGCGACACTAATTGTACATGGACACAGATAGAGAAATTGAGTGATAAGTTTCCAAAATAGTGGGGACTATCTAAGAGAGGGGTCCAAAGGGGTCCAACAAGGGAGGGGGGGGGGGATTATTCATGGGTATTCATTCCAACCCACTTTCCTAAATTATTGTCTTGAGTGAACATGTAAGAGGGTCTGGTGAGAAATGTCACTCCTCATAGTTATGAGAGCATGAGTTTTGAGTAGAATCAACCTTGGGGAATGTGAGTCAAATTTCATGGATAAAAGGGAAATCCGAATGGCCATTGTGGGCAGTGTTTTCATTAGTTTTTGGAGAAAAAAGGAAGTGGATGACATTTGATATTGAAGGAATCCATAGTAGGTGTCATCGACAATTTGTTGGATCTCTTGTTTCATAAAGAAGCAAACTTTTAGGCCTATAGAGAGGGATATTTTTGTGTGAGATATTTTTCGTAGAAAAATGGGTTGTTTTGTGAGATTTTTTCTTGAGAAGCTAGGATTCATGGAGTCCCCAACATTAGAGATCCCTGACCAACCTTGTGTTGGAGCCCCAGAGGGAAGTGGGGAGGCATAAAGGCTTTATGGAGTGAAGGGGGATACCATTCGTTTGGTTTTTCAAGTTGAGGGAAAGAGATATGGAGCATTGTGAGAACTGTAGGGAAACTATTTTGATGTGGGAGTGAATTGGACTATGAGAGACACCCTATTTTATGGATTCGAAGACCCAACTTAGGGGTTATTTTCCACTAATATTTGGAGAAACAAGTCTAAAGTTAGGAGGAACTCCCATCCCATGTAGTTTTTTTCCCATTTTTTTTATTAAAAGATAAGTGTGTTTATCTATGTTTACTAGTTTTATTCATGGATTTTTATTGTTGTGCATGTTACTCTATTTTTTAAGAGAATTGGTGTTGTTGTGTATGTGGATAAATAGTTGTATTCATTTTTTAGAAATGATGTTATATGCACTTGGTTTAAGGGTATAAAAGTTTTTTTTATAGGTGGGGGTCACTACATACCACATTGGTTGAAATTCTTGGATAGACATATAAAAGTACTTTGTAAATACCTAGCCTCAAAACAAGTCACTAGTAAAATAGTTGCATTGAAAACTTTTGATAGTAAAGTACCACTAAGAATGACTATTTTGAAGAAGAACTTGTAAACCATTACAAGGCTATCTCCCAACCGAAATGAATGATTGAGGAATGTAAGGTTGTCAAGTAGATAACACTAGTTTCATTAAATTTGGATTAATAAGGAATAATCAAGAGTAAGAAAATTTGAATTTTGATTATGAAAGTGTGAATATTAGTGTTTGTAATGTGACAAATTGGATTCTAAAATTGTAAATATCGATTTTCTAAAGTGTGAAATTTGATTCCAAAAAATGAATTTCAAATAATTTATAATCCAAAATGTGCGAATTTTGATTCCAAAAGCATCAATTTTGATCACGAAATTGTGCATTTGGATTCCAAAAGTGTCAATTTCAATTTTAAAGTTTTGAATTTCTATTGCAAACTTGTCAATTTTATTGCTTCATCCCATACCTCTTTTGTTTATGGATAATGTATGAAAAAATGGTCTATTAATTCTCCAACTTTATTACAAACTTTACACCATGCTAGCTCATGCCAGTTTCTATTTTTTACCATTATCCGAGCTTTGGATTTATTATACATCTTAAATTTTGAGAGGACATCCTAATTTCCATATTTTTCCCCACCACCATTTGTTATCCCGATTTTGTTCTTTGACAATTTCAAATCATATTCATCCTCCTTCAGTTTTATGGCACTATATTTTAGATTATAGATGAAATATTTCAACTCTTCAGCTTGCTCTCCTTGGATATTTTTAATTGAAAATTTTGATCCTTAGTTCCAAATAGAATTCATGTCTTGGACACTAACATTTCTCATCTTAAAAATCTAGTCTAGTTATGGAAGGACACTATGGAGGGACACTACTTGTCAATATTAGTTTTTCTAAATTTTAAAAATTTGATTATGAAAGTGTAAATATTGGCTTCTAAAAGTGTGAATTTCAATTGAAAAATTGTGAATATCAAATTGTTAAATCTATATTTGTATTTAATTATTCTGAAATATATCATTTTCTAATGTATATATTTCATATAAATATAATATTGATTTCTTAAACATTTTATGTTTGTATGGAAATGCATAATCTCAATATGAGAAACATTCTAAATATATCAATATTGAAAACATGCAACAACTTAATTTAGAATAAGTGGTGAAGGAAGTTATTGCATTGCAAAGTTGTACTTTTTAAAAGCAATTTAGGGAAATGCACAATACGATTACATATAAAAAAAATGACAAAGTTATGAGTCACTACTTGTTAACAACTTACTCACCTCAATTGCAAACAATATAAGTTGTTTATTGTGGAAATTTATTCATTAGAGCCACATCAAAAGTTATGAGAAAAGAGGGCAGTGGTCCTTGAACACTTTTCCATGAAGAAATAGTTATTAATTAAAATCATTGAAACTACTATGTATAAAAATAGAATCAAGATATGTACTAAATGAAATATTTCAAATATGTGGAATATAAGGCTTACATATCATGTTAGGAAATATAAAGAACATGTAGCCACAACTTTCATAAAAATCACAAATGTGTACGATGAACCACATTGCTACTTATATTCCACACATTAAACATACTTATATATACAAAAATATGGTAGTTGGAATATTCCCTAGGACTATGAGTTCAAATTTTAACAATATATATAAATAGAAGAGAAATTAGAACTACCGATTGTTTGACTATTCAACCATATTTGTAAATAAAAATAAAATAAAATTATGAGTTACTTGGTTGTACAACAATATTTAGAAATAAAAAGAAAGTAAAACTATTAGCTACTTGGTACTCTAGTTGTAATATCTTTAACATGTTAAAACTATTTAATATAATCTTAAAAGTTCAAAATCACGACTATACTCATTTCCCCATTTCCTAATTATTCAAATATTTCCTTTCATATCTTGAATGTCATTGATGAAAATTAAATTTAAATTCAACAAAAGATTTTTTTTTATTAATATTTGTCTCCTCCTACTTCTACATGTAATTTTTCATATTATTTAAAGAAAAAAAGTGTAACATCCCTCTCTTTCGCGCACGTGATGTGACTTATTCTTTGAGGACACTTGCGTGTAAGTGATATGATTCATTATATGGTTGACTACTTTTCTTATGGATTTTGAGGATGATACTATGTATTCTGATGTCATGTTATGTTATTATGTATAGACATGTGCTATTGACTGGTTTCTCCTGAGTGTGCAGGACTCTTGACAGATTGAGGATGTCGATGGCATCGATGGACCTCCTTGGAATCCATATCGAGTCAGGGAGGGGACTGTTTATGGTTTGCGTATTTTTGTTATTGCGTATATGACATATGACTGGTATATTATGATGTTGTTTATGGATCGTTGGCATGTTCATTGATGGATGTTGGCTGATGATAGCTTGCTAATTAGACTCACATTTGGAGTAAAGGGGTCATGGATGACAACCAAAGATATTGAAGGAGATGGGTGGCAGCATCCCTGCCACATCCTACTAGCACTCTTGTTGTGGATTGAATTGTAGGTTAATGATTACCTAGTTAAAGAAATCCACGATGTCATGAGGGAAGACTGAGACACTCACTCATGAATATTATAAGGGGCACACAATAAGGCAGGGTCCTTATTCCTTAGAGGACCTTAGTCTCCCACAAGGTTTCTTGACAGAGTATTGAATCTAAGGTCATACGTCTACCAAAATTAGTCAAAAGGAGAGGGGCACCCTTGGAGCACGTAGTGCATTTTGAAGGGCACGTCACATAAATGAAACATGAATGCAAGAGAGTGGCACCCTTGGAGAACATAGTGTATCTTGAAGGGCATGTCGCGGTTTTAAGACTAGTGATTCAATAAACCTATGAACCTAGAAAACGATATCTCATTTTAACCTGGTTAGCCTTAAGATAATTGTTGCATGAGTAAAGTTTAAAAATTATAAAATTTCCCTTAAAAACATTTTTTCTGATCTTAGTTGAATTTAAAGCCTAGGTCTAGGTAGGTCATGAGAACTAATAATTAATTAAGCAAGTAATAAAGAGGGGATGAAGAAAATGGGGGTAAAAATTAATCGAGGATTAAATTATTTAAAGGGATTAATTGTTGGCTATGTGCAAAACTTGTTCATTTAGAACTTAGACCAGGAAGGGGAAACTTAAATACAAAAGGAATGTCTAACATAGAAGGGAATCTAGTCTAGAGAACTTTCAAATTTCGACATCAACTAAGATTTAAGAAAGGCGTCAATCATTAAGGGAATGTGAGGGAATAAAGGGACATCGAGGAGAGTTTTTAGGAACTGTTTTAGGTGGGTGAGGGAATTTGGAAATTTAAATTTATTAATTAAATAAATTTCTGGTGCAACTAAGAGATCGGGTGACAAGTGTATGGGGCAAAATTTTCCTAATAATAAATTTAATAAAAAGAATTTAATGTGTCTTTTGGAAACAAGTCACTAAGAAAACTCTATAAAAGAAATGGAAGAGGAGGGGAATGGAGCACCTCTGGTATGCGTAAGGTTATGCTTTTGGATTTTACTCTTGACTGATTTTTCTTGTGGGAGTTGGGATATCTAGCTCGGATAGAAAGAGGTAGCTCGACCTTGTGAGGCCAGATGGGAGATATATTTCTCTAGTTTGTGTGTGTGGCCCCTTTGCGGCTCGGGGGGCTCAGAGGGAAGAAGATTACCTCTAGCGTTGGTTGGGAGGTATCGGTGAGGTCTCATCAGTTAGAAAGAAAGAGTTGGATGGAGTGCAAGCACGGGACAAAGATTTCAGATTCTTTGCCTTCGGTTACGGTATGCATGTGTAAATTTGCATTGTAAATTAGTTAAATTTTTCTTGTATATGAATATCAATATTGATGAATATTGTAATGTATTTATGGCACAGTAGTTGGTAAATTCAATTGAGATTGTTTTGTTACATGAAACAAAAATTTGTTTAGTTTATTTAAGAAGGATTTATGGTTATGAATTATTGTATACACTGTAACATCCCGCTCTTGCATGCACTGAGTAAACTTATTCTTTGAGGACACTTGCTTGCAAGTGATCCGTATTATTATACTTTTGGGAATTTGATTATGATTATGAGGCGTTCTGAATGGATGACATGTTATTTTGCTGCATTGACATAGACAGGTGCTATTGACTCTATTTTCCTGAGTGTACAGGAGTTCAGAACTTGAGGATGCAGAGGCATCGAAGGAAACCCTTGGACTCTAGATCGAGTCAGGGAGTGGGTTGTTGGGGTTTGATTGTTGTATATATGGAATTTTTGCATATGATTTGATGATATGACTGTGGATATATTTATGACATGATTGTTGATGATGTAGGCTAACGATAGCTTGCCGACCAGAATCACATGTGGAGTAGAGGGGTCAGACATGACTACCAAAGACATTGAGGGAGAGTTGTGGACAACAACCCTGCCACATCCTAATAACACTCCCACCGTGGCTCGAACTGTAGGTTAATGACTACCTAGTTCGAGAAGACCCATGATGTCATGAGGGCCGACTGCGATAGTCACTCATGATGATTCTAATGGGTACGCAATAAGGCAGGGCCTTATTCCTTAGAGGCCCTTAGTATCCCACAAGATCACCTAGCAGAGTATTGACTCCATGGGTTTTTGATGTCTAGCAGGGCGGTCAAGAGGCGAGTGGCACCCTTGGAGCATGTAGTGCATCCTGAAGGGCACGTCATTCAAGAAAAATGGAAAGCAGCGAGTGGCACGCTTGGAGCACATAGTGCATCCTAAAGGGCACGTCACACAAGGGAAACAGATTTAGGCGAGTGGCACACTTAGAGAACCTAGTGCATCCTGAAGGGAACGTCGTGTTGTTAATTAATAAATGGATGAACCTAGATGGCCTTAGGATGAATAATGTGATAAGGAAGAATTAAAACATTTCCCCTAATAAAATGTCGCCCAACCTATGAAATTAAAGTTTAGATCTAAGTGATACTTGTGATAATTTTTTTATTTGTTTATGTAAAAATAAAAATAAAAATAAATAAATAATAATGATAATCATCATTAATCATGTGACGAGAAGGGAGTAAGTAATTCATTTAATTTATAAAAATAATTTGGGGGATAAAATTTAAAAACGAGAAAAAGGGGAAAATTTTGTTTTGTCACTTATGCTAATTAAAATTTATTAATTAAAAAGGAAAAAGAAAAAAAGTTAATTTTCTACACCTGCCTATTTGAGTTTTAAATGAAAAGGGAAAGAGAGAAATTTAAAAGATTTAGGAAACTAGGAAAAAATGAGAAACATAAAAAGAAAGGGGAAACACAAGGAAAAAGAAGAATGTCTACATTAGTAAGGTATATAGCATTTACGAACTTTCTAAATTAAACTCAACTAGTAAATTAGTAAGGGGGAAAGTCATTAAAACTTGTAAGGGAATATGGGGACACTTAAGAGGGATTCTAGGAGAGATTTTAGGTGGGTGAGAGAAATAGGAGTAATCAATTAACTAATGAAATTAATTTATGGTGCAATGAAGGGGATGGGTGACACATGTATGGGGAGGATTTTATGAATTAAATTGTTGAAAAATAAATTAAATAAGAATTTTGGAAAGTAAAGGAATTTGAAACTCTATATAATGGAGGGAGGAGAAGGATGATGGATCTATTATGTTATGCATAATGTTACACTGCAGAATTTTAGAATTCATTGACTTAGCTTGTGGGAGTTAAGATATCCAACTCGGTGAGGAGTGGTAGCTCCACCTTGTGAGGCGAGTTGGGAGTTAGTTTCTCTCTGTTTTAGTGTGCGTGTCCCCTTTGCGGCTCGGGGGGCTAAGGGGGAAGAAGAGTACCGCTAGTGTTGGCTAGGAGGTATCGGTGAAGTCTTATTAGTCGGAAAGCAGGAGCTGCATGGAGCGTACAGGACAACAACTCAGAGCGGGCGACTTGGGCTATGGTATGCTTCCTTTAATTTTGCATGGTAGATTATTAGTATACTTACGCTTTTAGTTATGTATTTTTGTTTGGGTAAAGAAAATGAATTTCTTAGCATTTAGTTCATAACTGAATCCCCCCATAGCTTTAAGCTCATTGTTGATTGATTCCCTTGGCTTTGGTCCCTACATGTTGAGACTTCCTTTTGGTTGTATATTGTGTGAAGTTTTGTGCTTTTCGCCTTCATCCCTAGCTCTTTAGTACACGCCTTAGTTAGCCAAGAGTCGAATCGACAGTTGTCACTTCGGTGCACAACGACGTATAGATTCAAATGCCTTTATTTTCTGTGCGTGGATGATGAGCGACATATGTTTCTACACAACCGTCTAGCCATGTGGATTTTTCTAGGTAGAGTGTTGTCTTGTGCCTTGATGTGATTAATTGACTCGACAGTTTATTGATTGATGGCAAAATTTTATCTTTTTCTTTGTCTGCGTTTTTCCCCTTTGTTACTCTCGTGATTTTCCATTATCAAGACTGAAACCGATGCATTTTAAGACTTCGTTTTTGGCCATTCTTTGTGATTGTGATTTTCCCTTGTTACTCTGGCAATTTGCCATTTTTTTTAAGACCGTAAATGTTTCATTTTAAGACTGCAATTTTAATAACCACTTAGCTTTAGAACCGTGATTTCTTTACCTGTTGACTACAAAGAACTTGGCAATGAAATTGGGGCAGCAAATTATAAATCATTTACATGACATTTTTATTGATGTATATTCTCAGTTTGCGTATTATCGAGTTGTGGATAGCTTACGTTTTTATCTCCATGATATAGAATCGTTACTAGAACATTTTTTTTTCTTTATTATTGAATGGTTTGTCGACGCATTATTGAGTTGTAGATAGATTATGTTTTTTATTTATATGATATTGAATCGTACCAGAACATCTTCCTTTTATATTGAATTTTTTGTCGACGCATTGTTGAGTTGTAGATAGATTACGTTTTTTTTATTTCTACAATAATTAATCGTACTAGAACATCTTCCTTTTATATTGAATGGTCTCACTGCATATTACTTCTTACAGATAATCATTTTTTTTTCTTTATTTCCTATAATAGTAATTGTTTAGTTTTAATTAGTTTCCATACTGTGGAATGATATTCACCGAGTAATATTTTCTTAATGGTTGCTCCTGACTTATGCCTGGACTGAGTTGGCATTTTCCTGAGTCTTCTTAATTATTTAATGATAATGACTATATATATTTCTTTATGTTGTGTAATGCAAAACGACTTAATGTAATGGAAATTCCATCATATCAATGGCGAATGTGATTGTGTTAATGACAATGCAACTTCTTATCTATTAATGACAACGGATATATAATTCCATTCTGGTGTGTTTCATACAGTGATTTTTCCATTGTCAAGTCCACGAGTTTTGCTTCTTACCAAGCAAGGTTACCCTCCTTA
This sequence comes from Picea sitchensis, assembly GCA_010110895.2. Taxonomy (NCBI): domain Eukaryota; kingdom Viridiplantae; phylum Streptophyta; class Pinopsida; order Pinales; family Pinaceae; genus Picea; species Picea sitchensis. The sequence goes on from SNQJ01S0004351.1 coordinate 191,535, forward strand.
GGAATGCACTCGCATTCATTATTTCCCTGGGATTTCTGAAGGGGTTTTCTTTGAATGAACTTATTTCTTTGCATTTTTACTTGAAGGCGTTTCATTGCATGTATTTACTACTCTGAAGATTTTTCCTTTTAAGACAACTCTCATTGCCTGTGTGCTTGATATTTTCCCATGGTCTGCACTTCGTTATAGAATTACCTTAGGTCTATGTGGTTACCCTCTCTAAGAGTGTGTTTTCATGTATTAATGGCCTGCGTTGAGTTCGTTCTCATCTATACATTACCTACATTTTAACTTTGACATTGAAATGTTAATATTGATTATGTATTTCACGAGTTTAATGGTAATAACTCTCACCTGCTGATAACATCCTTGGATAGTGAAACATTAATTATGACATCTCCCTTTTATTGGCTAGAAGATAGTATTCTCAGACCACCAGTTTAGTCAATGACAACTGTTACAACCTTAATACTGTTATTTTGGCTAGATAGCTTTTCAGAAGTTAATTCGTTAAATAACACCTTAATCATAAGAATTATGAATGATAACGAGAATGTTTCTTTTTATTTATATTGGTATTTCTAAGAATAGATTGTATTAATGGTAGATTGAATTGTAATTGTTGTCTAATTTTTCATTGAGACTTGCGAATTAGATTGCAATAAAGGTTTATTTAGCCTTGCACATTGTTGACATGCTAATTCAGACATATGATTAAGTTAATTCGATATATAGTTATTGTTTAATTTGGTAAATTCGACTCTCTAAATTGATTTGTATATCATGTTAAGTTAGTTTGTAAATCACTGACTATTTGTATTATAGACTGGTTAATTTA
>SNQJ01S0004352.1:21647-32985 GCA_010110895.2 Picea sitchensis
CAGGTTGATTACAGGTTGGTGCATGGTTGATGCACTTGTTTATGGTACAGGTTGATTACAGGTTGAGGTACAGGTTGATGCATGGTTGATGCATGGTTCAGATTTATTGGTACAGGTTTACAGTGGTATATCTCACAGTGATATTGTGACAGTGGTTCCATCATTCTACTTCTACGTCAGGGTGGCAGGACGAGGCAAGGACAGGTGGTTGTAGCCACCTTCCGGTTGTAGCTGGAAAACATTGGGGGTTGTAACCTCCTTCTGGTTGTAGCCAGAGAAATGGGGAGTTGGAGCTTCCCTCAGGTTGTAGCCTGAGAAACTAGGGGGTTGGAGCCTCCTTCCAATTGCAGCTGGAAAACAAAGGAAGTTGGTGCTTCCAATGAATGTAATTCTTCAAGACATATAAGAAAAAGCATTCCGTGGTTTTCTCCCGATTTGTGTTTCCACGTAAAACACTGGTGTACTGTGTATGTGTGTGATTGTTTATTTCTTACTGCTCATTATTGGATAATAATTTTACATTGATATAACATTTGAAGAAAAAGGATTATAATTACGTTATTACTAATTCACCCCCCCCTCAGTAATCCAACACCGTCTTCTACCTTGACTACAAAATGTGCAATAACAAGCCCTATGCCCATTGAGTCTTGACCCCAACCACCTCACCCACTTTACATGGCTTGGAGAGGAATCTCTTGGAAACTCTCCTTGACCTAGGGCAAGATCTACCCAATAGAACACCCCGTCAACCCTCCCATATTCAAGCTTGAAAACTAGCATAGTGTCTTTGAGCAATTAATTGTTTGATATAGTGATCTTTGATGCACATGCTTAGGTGGCTCATTTATTGATTGGATTCACTCATCATGATGTTATGACTTGAGATCCTTGGAGGGCGTGCTTGTTTGTCTTTGCAGGACCTAGTTGGTGGACAGTTTTGGCAGAACAAGCCTAGCTTGGGCTTCCATGGGGCTTGGAGCCCACGGGTGGATGTCCAGGGCCCGCATGTCGAATGACGAAGATCAAACTTGAAAGGCCTTGAAGATGACTTGGACGATGTATCCTAGCCCCCACATGCCAAATGTTTTACCTAGGAGAGACAAAACCTCTCATTTTTTAGCATGACGTCATCTAGGGGGGTTAGGGCTTGGTCGTGAGGTGACATACATGGGCACTTGGACGTTTTGAAGGGGTTTGAGCCTTCATCATGAAGGAAGTTGTTGGATGGTTGACATGTGGCTTTGGGAAGCCTCTCTACTCTTCTCCATCACCAACGACCTCCTCCAAATGCCAAAACGTCCCCTAAAGGGGTGACGTCCTACTAAAATTAGGGTTATATTATGTGCAAAAGTGAATTTTAAATGAACTGTTAATATTACTTTGTTAAAGGGGGCAAGATTAAGGTTGTTGACCCCTAGTCTTGTGGTTTACCCCTTAATATGTGGACAAGTCACCTTGGTGACATTTTGTATAATTAAGAGATCATAAGATCTCATTTGGACATAACTCTCCCTCTTGTGAGAGGACTTGATCTGAAATTCTCACTACACTTGGTTATATTTGTCTCTTGTGCACTTTTTTATTGCTATCTCTTGTGAATGGTTGATGGAGGAGTGAGGCGCTAGCCTTGGAGGAATGCTTTCTAGCTTTTATGGTGGATTATCTTAGCATCGTTCTTGACTTTGGTATGGTCTTTTACTCTTATGCTATCATTTTTTCAAGTCAAGGATTGTTGTGCTAAGCTAAGTGGGAAGTAAGAGTATTTACACCCCCACTCTAGTCTCCATCATTTATTGCTTAAAGTTCATTGATGTTGCAAGGGTTTGTTTGAGGAAGTAAGAGGATTTACACCCCTCATTCTCAAACCCTAACTAGTGCCTTGGGAAGTAAGAGGATTTACACCCCCAAGGAAGTAGCATCTCTAGTTCATTTATTTGACTCCATTAACCCAATAGTAAAGGCACTAGGTCATCTATTTTTTGCATTGGAGATATAAAATCATTGCCTTGGGAAACGTAATTTTTTTTCTTTTGAAAGATCTCTTGCTTGGAGTTGGTTTGCCACATTGAGAGGAGTCTTCCCCTACTAGGGCGTCCCCTCTCTCCCACTACTTCAATTGTTGTTACAAACTTTAACCTACAGCCATTAAGGTTGCATAACCCTAGCTACTAACTCACTCTTAACTCCTAAACTAACCCTAGACTAGCTCCTAAATTTTGCACACTAACTCTACTAACTAGGGCGCACTTTTTGGGATAGTTCCTAGCACTTTTCCATGGTTGATTTTGATGTTGCATGCCATTGAATGCTACAGCCATAAGGCTGCAATTTTCTGCAGAAAATACATGTTACAACAGCTTGTTTTATTTAGCCTCAAAGTGTCATTTTCAGTCATAATTGATTGCCATATTCATTGATAATATTGTTGATTGATCTTATGCTTTACATGCTGATTTGAATGTCTTACTTGCTGATATAAACTGCCATCTACTGCTGCAAATTAGGAACAGCAAGCTTAACTTGTTGATCCATACTAACACATATCATTGCAAGTTGGATTTTCTTGTGTCTCAGGCAAGTACTATCATCCAGAGAAGTACTACACCTTTGGGGCAACAATCACTTGACTTACAAGCCATCTCTTTCCACATTTCACTCCATTTAGATTTGACCTCTAGGGGCTCCACTTCCATTCCTATCCATCCCCATCTCATTCTTCCTAGGGTCACCGGGATCGCCTCCCTAGAGTGACCCAGTCACCCTTGAAGTGCGGGCCTACATTGAGGTGACATTGGGTGTAGGATTCCCAAATTGTAGCATTTGTTTTTTGTGGTTGGGTTGGGATTTGGCCAACCTACAACTTGTTCTATAACAAGGCCCAAGAGCGTTTGCACCTTAGGGTTTAAACCTCATCCTTCTCATTCATCTAGTTCAATTTTCAAGGTTGTGCATGTTTGACTCCATAAGCCCTAGAGGACAACGGCACTAGTCTAGATTTGTTCTTTTGGTGAAAGTAGCATTTAAAATTAATATTCTCCCTCTCTCATCTATCTTACTAACTTCTCTAACCCTGAACTTAGCAAACAAATGCTATTTATTGCTGTTGTTACAAAAGTTTGCTACAGCCACTGAATTTTACTTTAATTCGCTACATACACACTTGAAAAGTGGCTTAAGCTACTCAGAAATTTCATCTAGCAATTGGATAATATTGTACATGTTGAAGGATTAATTTTCATGCTAATTTGCTACATTTCTGAGTACTATTTTTTTCTGTTGTTGCAAAATATTAATTGATGTTGCATAATTGTTTACTGCTGTAATTTGCAACAGCGATTGCATTTTTTGATCATCTAGTGTCTAAGAGGACACTATTGAGCTACATAACTTGGTGATTGAACATTTTATGCCGCAAATTGTTTATTGTCTTGTACATGTGAAACAATTACCTTGTTCCCTTTCATTCCCTCTCCTGGACCTAGACCTAACCATCAAGTAACCAAGATAGGGGGTTGTAAGTTCAGCTAATCTTGCTATTTGATCCCTCGAGGTCACCAGGGAAGCCTCCTTTATTGTAGACCTCCTTCCATCACTAAAATGGGGGAAGTCTCTACTTAGGTGACAGTGGTAGACACTTCCAATTCTTACATGTTGATTTTTTTAATGACAAAATCAGAAATATTTCATTCACACATGTCGTCAAACACTTAGCAACCTAAAGATAACTGTCTTCTTAAATTTCAGAAATACATACCCACATTCAGAAATTTCTATAAGCAGAAACACACATTGTTAAGAAAAATATGCAGCGGAAATGCACAATGGACAGCAACCCATAACTCACAGAAATTTAGGCAACTGCCAGGGAAAACCCCAATGTGGGGAAACCCAACGAGAGAGAGAAATCTTATTATTTTGCTTCAGGAAAGTTTAGAACAGCATCAATAACACTTTAAAGCTTAGAACATCATCAATAACACTTTTTCAGCTAAGAGAAATACCTCTCACAGCACAAAACTGTCCCACACAAATTTGTCTTGAAAACCATGCCACAACCCGTACAACTGTACGGATTTGCCCTTTCCAGCACCTTGAAATTTGTGCCACAACAGGTTGCTGTACCTTCTCTTCTGTAACGGGCCGTCCTCCTTCAGAAAAATTCTTCAAGGATGTCTTCCTTAAAACCGCGGACTAAGCTTGCCTTATTTTCGTGCCTCAAGAATGTTGTTGTATGGCCTGTCCCAGCAAATAACACTACTGCAAATCAAAACAGAAAAAGCCTCCTTGGGATTTGCACCCTAGCTCTCTTGGGAATCGTGCCCTTCTTGATGGTCACTTTCCTCTCTCAAGAAATCTTTCAACTTCTCCTCTCGTCTTCTCCGGTGTGTCTTTCTCACATCCCTAAGCATGTATATGTACTTTTCTCTTTTCCCAAGAAACCCTAACTTACATAACCTACTCAATCTAATGGCTATCATAAGTCTAATCTGAGGGCTCATATTTAATGCTCCTCATTAATTACAAAATAAGTAATAAATGCTCATTAAATACTTTTTGGGTCCCACAACTTAAAAACACTTTAAGTTATAAAGTACATTCACTTTATAAAAGCATTTTATTTAAAAAGTCACTTTACAAATAAAACATGTCTAGGAATTATGACTTTATGTCCTCCCCATGACAAAACACAAAAACATGAATGAGGACATCCCTTGTTATATTTCAACATTACACAAGATTGGGATCTTGTGAAGGGCTTTGCACAAGTACAAATCCTGAGATAACAGGTCAAAAGTTGGGTTCGACCTAACCTAGAAAAAAATGCAAAACAAAGCAAACAAGTTCCTTGGTATTGTTTTGTCACTGGTGTCGACTAGACAGTTGCCAACAAACGGGGGCCAGCCTGAGTTGGACCCCCACCTCAAGCCTGTATAAATATTAGCTCCAATTCACTAAAGAGGGGACTAAAACAAATGTACTCAACCCTTGGGTTTCAAACAAGGGGGCGACAACCAGGCAACAAAAATGAATTCCGCAAAATGAGTTGGGATGCAATTGGGAGGCAGGCCAAAGGGTAGTAGATAAGGAAACCTATTGAGACCTGTGAGGCTCGCATATAATAGAACCTTGTTACAATTGAACAATAGGATGCAGACTGACAAGTAAGGATGGGAGGGCATTGTGAAGAGGCTAACAAAAGTAAAGGTCAACAAGCCGATGAGGAGGCTAACATTAACATAAAAGACTACATTGGAACCTTTACGAGAAGGCATACTAGTTGGAAGAAGTTGGAATGGGAAGTAAACTGTAAGACCAATAAAGGTAACTGCAGAAGGGAGGAAGAAGAAATGGTAGGTGAAAATAATTTGTTTGCATTTTCAGGGTTAGTCCAGAGAAAAAGTTGTAGAAAACTTAATCATGACTTCCAAGAATTGAAGAATATTAAGTACCAAGGGCCAATCACTCAGCCTATCGCTCTTGGCACCAAGGAGTGGACATGAAACCTCAGAACAGCAAGTGATTGGGATCTAGCACTGACAAAAGCTATAAGTAGGATCCTTAAAGAGTATAAGGGTGTATTCACATGGAGATTTGATGATTAAGGAGGAGCTCCTCCAGAATCATGTGAGTGACACTTAGCAGATTGCTGGTGCCAGGTGCACTTCTGATTACATATCAGTGAACCCAACGCATCAATCAAGGTGGAAGAGGAGATACACAAGATACTCAATTCCTATATAATCTTTGAAGAAGTTATGAATGACTGGGGTATACCCAATTCCCGTTTTTACTAAGAAAGATGAATGATAATGAATCCGGTATTTCAGGGGCTTGAATACAGCTGAAAAGGGATTACCGTTTTTACTAAGAAAGTTGAATGATAATGAATCCAGCATTTCAGGGGCTTGAATGCAGCTGAAAAAGGATTCATTCTCAATCCCATTCACAGATTGTATTTTGAAACAGGTGGCAGACATGAGATTTGTTCTTTACTGGATGGATTTTCTAGTTACAGTCAAATAAGTATATCCGGACTGACCAGTTGGAGATCATATTTGTTACAGAATGTGACATTTATCTAGACAATAAATGCACCATTTGGGTTGTGTGATGCTCCCGCCTTGAGGCAGAAAAGATGACAAGACAGAAAAGAGAGCAAAGTAGAAAACTAGAGAAATGTGTAATGTCTACAAGGAACTATTACTGATGAATCATGACAATACTGTGCCCAAAGATTCTGCATGTTGGTAAGGAAACACGGATAAAACAGAGATGCAGAAATCTGGAATGCACTTTCCATTTTAGTATTTTCTTTTTAATATTGAAAATATAGATGATAATTCTATTCTATAAGACTAACATGTTTTCTGCTGACAAATAAACTTTGAACTATTACTGATGAATCAGGACAATGCTGTGCCCAAAGATTCTGCTTGTTGGTAAGGAAACACAGATAAAACAGAGAAGCAGAACTCTGGAATTCACTTTCCATTTTATTATTTTCTGTTTAATATTGAAAATAGAGATGATAATTCTATTCTATAAGACTAACATGTTTTCCTGCTGAACATTGAACTTAGGTTGCAGGTGAAATGGGGCAGCAGACAGGTGAATACCCAGAAGGTTAGGTTGCAGGAATTTTGATCCTGGATTAAAACCCACATGGATAGGTTGTGGGCCTAAAAGAGCCTCTGTAGAACTGCAAAATTAGGTTGTGGGTGATTTTGGAGATGTGATGCTGCAGGGGTTGAAGACTGATCCGTACACACAGGGTTCAGCTGCAGGGGTTGAAGACTGATCTGTACCCAGGGTTGTAGAAATGGATGTGGATCCACAAGATTCGGCTGCAGCCCTCAGCAATGCAGTGGGGAGACCTCATGCAGACAAATTCAAGAAGCTGAAACATCGGAATGGAAGCCAACTAGACCAGAAGTCAATTGGTCAGAAAATCAATTCTTATCTTTCGTAACTTTTGTATTATATGTACAACATTATATAAATAGTTGAATGGCTCATTTGACAAAGTAGAGCAACGGATTTCTATGTACTGTATCGTGTATTAGCTGTGGAAGTTAATAAAAGTTGCAGGATTGCAATTCAGCCATATGTCTCTTCTTAGTGTAATGCTGATTTGTTCTGTTTTGTGTTTGTGTTAATTGTTCTGGGTTTTCTATTGCATTTCCATACACGCGATAAGGTTAAATTAGCTGTGGTGGGGCACAAATAATTGAACATTCTCTGAAACTTTGAAATAAATACTACCTATTCAGTTGATCCAGAATATTGTCCAACAAATCTCTAAATGCCGAAATAAATACTAAGTCAGTAGTCGAACCAGAATATTCTCCAACAATTGAACATTCTTTTGAAATCATATCTACAACCATCAATGTTAGGAACTCAAGGAAGAGATGTTTAACAGAAAAGAACCAGTTCTCAATCTCTGTATCTTCTTGTTTGTTCACTTTTGCAAAAACTACTAACTTGCTGAAGAAACATCTTACTCGTCTATTTCGGACAGCATTAGCCCCAGCCTTCCACCTTGTCTGGTATGGAGTTGCAAGGAAAGAAGTGTAACATTTCAAGACATGAAGAACAATATAAACCATCCAGCCCAAGTAACCCATTGTAATCGTTGTCATCAAAGCAAACCAATCATACGTCTGAAAATAATGAAGACCTGCAAGAGAGAGCGTAACAAGATCTTGTGCTGAGTGTAAGGCAGCTTCATACTGCCTCACAGATATAAGCTGCTCAATCTCTTTGACAACAGTGTGATGCTTAGATAAAGGCCTGAATGGTTTGAAACTTAAGGATCTTGACTGCTTCAGCTCTAACACAATTTGTCAAGAAAATACTAATTGACAAAATACAAGAAAGCCCAGTAATGGATACGTATGATTCCAACAAAAACAATACAAATAAACTAAAACATTTCACGAAGACAATATGAAGCCCAAACAATGCAAGATCCTCGGGATTAGGAGACAGCTTCAGAGATTACAGCAAAGTAAGAGTGTTCAGAAAAATCAAAATGACTGTACCGTGGAGAAGCATTCAATGTCAATAATGAAGTCTTTCTTGGCTATCTGAGATAAATCTAAGAAGAATATTAAAAACGAAAATTAATAGTTAGCCCATATATCCAATACTGTTCAAATGTCTAATATGATAATGATAAATATCATATCTTCAATCCAACTTGACCAGATTGAAACACTAAACTTTCATTATTTCCATTTGAGCACAGGCTGAAGGGGCATACAAAAATAAATTCCTCAGAATGAATGCCTGGTAAAACATATACATGTCCAATATTGTTCAAATGTCTAATATGATAATAATAAATATCATATCTTCAATCCAACTTGACAAGATTGAAACACTAAAATTTCATTATTTCCATTTGAGCACAGGCCAAAGGGACATACAAAACTAAATTCCTCAGAATGAATTCCTGATAAAACCCATACAAGTTATTAGATTCAAGGGCTTCTAAATTATTTAGGTTCAGTTCATTAAACCCTAGTTTTTACATTCTAGAATGACATCATTAATATTACCCAACTACAATATCTCTTTAAATTTTCTTTGGATACGAGACTTGCGAAGAAACTGGTTAAGAATCTGTTTCGCATTTGAAAAAGCAGCTTCTGCTTGTGCTTCCTGGTACACATGAACAAGGAGAACATTGTGTTTAGTTGATAAAAATATCATCTTTCAAAATGCTTAGTTCAAATGGAATCATATATTATACAATTCTGAACCCTCGATGTCATTCCCCACAAAGATTTGAATCATAGCCAAAGTCTGTAAGTAGAGAAACCATATAACTGGTACATCCTGTTGAATTGAAGTTCCCTTAATCAATTTCAATCTATTACCAGTGAGCAAAGAGAAGTAACTCACCTTATCCAAATATAAATAATCCAGAGGCAAACTTCCAACAGAATTCATCGGAGAAGGTAGGCCTAGGAGAATTGTCTGACCAAGATTGATTCACAAAATAAAAAGTACATGGATCAAATAGGATTCAAAAGGCTATTATTGTATTAACTCTGTGATTGGAATTGCTATATTAAAGTAACGTTAATTGAAAATTTCATATTACCATAAGAGGAGCAATATCAGCCTGGTTAACATCTACTCGTTCAATGCTTTCAAGGCCCCATTCAGATGGTGTAGGCATATCATGTGTATGTTCATCAACAAATCTGTAGCCATCATCTGCATTGCTTTCAGGAGTTGAAAGACTTGGTTTCTGTATACCAGCTCCCCATGCTACAAGGGGAGTTTCTGTGTTTGCAGGATGGCCATCCCCGTGACTTCCTGTTATAATAATCCAGACGCTTAATGGTTAGGTACTGAGATGACACTTTTATTTCCATGATATAATCTTATAATAACACAATCTGCACTCAAATATATGTAAGTGAGATCCCGTAAAGATAAAATGAAATCTTTTCCAAACATGAAAACATGAACCTTTAACTCTGGAAGAGGAAAACTCTCCCTTCATCAACCATTTCATTTGCAATCCCATCCTTTTTAATGCTTTATGTACTATGAAATTAGGGAAAGACGGATCTCACAACAATATTGTAAGGTGTTGCCGTCTAATTAGTCATGTCAGAGAGATTATGAATAACTCAACGTCACTTTCTAATAACCACTTCTTGGGCAATAAGACTCTCTCAGGTTATATCTTTGACAGATTGATTAGATGCATCCTCAACTTCTGATTCAGTCAGGCAAAACCTCTGTCTACACCAGTTCAAGTATTTTCTATAAGATGTCATTCCTCATTGAAAATTATTGCTTAACAACATATTCAAAATCTAGCATAAATCAAACAAGAAGCCTTTGTTAGAAAGAAATGATAAACATGAGAATCAAAAATAAAGAGACTCCAAACAGCATGCATAAGAAGTTAAGAACACGAATACAAATATGCAATGATATTCAATAATGTTTGTGATAATTAAGTTGTGATACAATATCCCTCTATATATCATAATGGGGTGAAAGACATGAACTCTCGGGTCACACCCTAATAACATTAATGACATTAGTGGCATTAATTAACATTAAGTTGCCACTAAGTCAAGATTATATTTATTTAACAAATAACATTTCCCCCTTAAGCTTGACATCGGGGCAAGGAAGGGACATTATAATTATTCCCCCTTAATGACAACCTCCTTCATCCCAAGCAGAATACAAAGTCTGATCTATATCAACTGCTGAATATAGTGTTGATGAACCTTATTGTGTTTTGTCTTGGAATGGTACACCAGATGTCAAGCAAGCTGAATGGCACATGATTATCATATTTAAGTGAAGTCGGTTGTTCTTGACAAAGTCCAGCTTATCCAATAATGTCTGAAGCTATACTGCCTCATGTCCATCTGCGATAGCAGCTATGAATTCAATTTAATTTCAACCTCAGTGGAGGAGACAGAAAACAACAATTGTTTCTTACTCAACAAGCAACCAGACATAAGCCAAGAAAATAGGCACAACCAGAGTTGGATTTCTGCTCATCCTGATCTCCAGCTGAATTTGAGTCAGTGTATTGAACCAAGGTAACCTTACCCCCATAAGAATACTTAATAGAATACCAAAAGATGGGTACCCTTAATATATCTAAGGATTTTCTATGTTGCAATCCAATCATTTTCCTTTGGTTCTTGCATATTTCTGGACACCAGATTGACAACAAAGGTGATATTTGGTCTACTATGAGTCAAATACAGGAGACTGGCCACAAGTTGGCTATACAAAGCAGAATTTACCTTCAAAGAGGTACAATTAGCATTTAATTTAACTACAAACTAAAAAGGGGTAGGGAAAGGTTTGCAGACTTCCATGCAAAACATTTTTAAAAGATCAAGAGCATATTTAGGCAGGGAAAAGACTATTCCACCATCAAGTTGCAAAATTTGAATACCAAGAAAATAGTGCAAAAGAACCAAGTTAGTCATTTCAAATGTGCTCATGAGTTTCTTATTTATTGTAAGATCCAAGGATCATATCATCACAACTCCCCATAAGAATCAAATCATCTACATATAGGGGAAGAATGAGGATTTTTCCATTCACATGTTTTACATAAATATTTGTATGTGACTAGCAATGCTTGAAGCCACTAGTGGGGAAGAAACGATCAATATTCGCATACCATGGCCTTGGAGCCCATTTCAACCCATAAAAAGACTTCTTTAGCTTAAAAACAAGTCTTAAAATGTTGGTATCAACAAAACCTGGGGTTGCCACACACAAAGCCCCTCACAAAGATCTATATTCAGTGAGGTAGTGCCCCCGCGACATGAGA
>SNQJ01S0004352.1:80840-88340 GCA_010110895.2 Picea sitchensis
GGCAGAATAAGAAGTCGGCCCCAACAGATATTAAAGAGACCCAGAAATATAATAAAGGTGGGTTTACCCACCCAGTTTGAGAAGTCGGCCCTGCCAGTGAAGAGACACTTCACACGTGCCAGACTTGTATAAATAAAGGAGGCAAGCGCCTCACTTAGAAACAACTCACTTGCTCAGTTTGAGAGACAAGTTCTGATCTGTTACCGGAGAAGAAGGAGAGAGAGAGTGGCGCATATCTAGGAGAGGACTTTCTGTATTAGCATAAGAGATCTCTTGGCATTGTATTGGCTATCTATATTAAGGAAGTTTTGCTGGGTTTTCTTCCCCTAGAGGGTTTCCCTGGATAAATTTTGTGTCTCTTATGATTGTGTATTTCTTAGTGATCTTGGATTATGCTATTGTTATCTAATGAAATGCAAACATCTATAATAATGGCTTAAACATTAACAATTAGTCCTTAAATGATGCAAATTAAGTTGATGTTTTAGATAGAATCCATGTTGAATAATTCACCCCAGTATTCCCTTCAAGTATCACCCAAGCCCAATACCTTGTGAAGGTTGTTGTTCCTGAGATTAAACTTAAGGCTCAAAGAATAATGTTAGGCATCAAGAAAGTTTAAGAGAGTGTGTTTTTAAAGTGCTTTTTCCACCTTAGTGATATGAGAAAAATTCCATTATGAAATTAACAGTATGGCAGCACAGATGTCGTATTTCGTGTCTGAGTCAAAATTGCAATATCGAATGGTATGAGAGGAAAATACAAAACTGTAAAACAAAGCAAGGCATCAATTACTGAAGAGTCCCACCTTGTTGCAGTAGAAGAAAAGAGATAGTGTAACCTTGAATAAAGTATAAAATGCAGGAATCTACACAACAAGCAAGTCTTGATTTACTCACAGTAAATGCAGAGGAAAAGTTGCTTACTTAATAAATTACTGATACAATAAGATTAGAGTAGTTGTGGTACTAAATTGAAATCAAACATTTATCAAGGAATACATAAAGAAATGCTGAGAAATGGAAAACAAAAGAAACACATGACCCAGATTGAACAAAACTTGGAATCTTTGTCTGCACTTGTATTAATACTCTATAAGGAGAGTTTTCTCTATTACAATCGACAAGAAGTAGCCATTAATAGATCTTCAATCTATGTATTTATACAAAATTGTCTCAACTCAAAATGGTTGGACTTCTCATAATTAAAAATAGTAAATATCAAAAATAAGAAAATAGAGTAGAGAGAACGGTGAGCTTTGTTGGCAATCTCTTCGTTTGCTAGCTGAAGTATTTCTGTCTTCTGATCTTCTTGCAGTTTTGGCACAACGTCCTGGTCATCATAGCTCCACTGCCATTTGTCCCCTTACTGATATCCAATCCTGTAGTAGCATTTTCTTACTTGCTTCCAGATGTGCTTGCCTTCCCAGATTCGATACATTGGATGCATCTACTTACTAATTTCACTACCAGCCCTGAAGACTCAGTTGCTTGATTGGCCTCGAAAGTGTATAACTTTCTTTCTACCTGAGGTAACTTTTTCTGTATCCTTTTCTCTCCTTGGGATATGACCTGTAACTGCAAGCTTGGGTTCACTATCCATTTGCTTATTTGAGGGAGGTCAATCTGGTTTATATTCTAAATGGTCATCAGGGCCTCTTCCTTGTTCGTTCTGGAATTCTTTTCTATATCGATTTTACCCAGGGCTTCGAAAATAACATTCCCTTCAAAATCAATTAGCCCTTTATCTAGTGATGCCAACGCTTGTAGACAAGTTTCAGTCACTTCCTCGACAAGCCTTTTACTTTCTGTTAAATTTGTTTCCCAGGCCTTCAAAACTATATCACCTCTTATTTGTTCCGAAAGAGAAAGTAGATGTATATTTGAGATATCATCCTTTGATACCAATAGGACGGCCTCTTGAAATTTAGCTCGAGCTGAACGAGCTTCTCTTTCTTTGATGTAGATGTCTTTTAGAGAAAGGTCAACTGCCTGGTAGTACTTCTGAATAGTCTCGACCTTTGTGAAGAGATCTTGCTGGGCTATTTCTAACTTTTCATTTACCTCCAATGCTTGAGCTTGAAAAGATGATACCTCTATAGATGTACCTTTGGTCAAATCTATCTTGGTTTGTAATTGCTTGATTAATTCTTCCTGTTGAGTGACCAATCCTCTGTTGGCCTGTGAATTCTGATAGAGCTCATCAAGGTTAGCTTTCAGCTGTTGGATCTGATGTTTGTCATAGGCTCTGAATTGTTCAAAATCTTTGTTCATCTTGTTCCTCACATCCTGTTCCATAGTCATTACCTGGTCTTGCAATTTCCCTACCCTCTATTTCAGTTGATCGGCTAGATTTTCTACTGACCATTGATTGGTTGTGGCGAAGGCACCTAATGAACCTGCTATTTCCTTAGCGAATTCTTAATCATCTCGACCCTATCCATCATACATCATTCTTTGCCTTTTGACTATTGCACCATTTTTTTGATGTGTTTCTTGTTTAACTATGGCCCTCCTCTTCTTGTTGAAAAAGAAGTCCGAAGGAGGCATTTCTTCAGTTGAAATCGGGGTAAGATCATCTATAAAAATGACTTCGGAACTGAGGTTTCCGAAAGTAGACTGTAACGGTGTCAAGGAAGTGATAGGAGAACTTATTTCAGTAGATGGTTGTTGTTCAACGGTTTTGGCAGCAAAGGTAGATGGCGTAGAAGGAGATGTGTCCTGTCCTCATTTCAGAAAGGCTTCGAGTTGAGCCTTTGCTTGAGGACCTAGTGGAGTTGACACTAAAGCTTCCACTTCCTCAATTGAGACTTCAGTGTCTTTTGGATTTTCTTTATTTTCCTGTTTTCCAGAGCCCTCTATCTCAAAACCCGGAGGTACAATCTCTTGTGTAAACGAAGGGGCTACTGACTCCCCCTGTAATACTTTTGGCAAGCTATTTCGTCTGTGCTTTTGGAAACTGAAGAAGCTGGCCAGTTGGTCTGGGGACAGAGTTTGGACTCTGTTTAGTACTTCCTCATATGACCTGGCTCCTCTAAATATTTCATCCTGTGGGGAATTCTTGTGCATATACTTCTTCAAGTTGTACTGAGCCAAGTGGTTTTCCACGATTTTGAGTGGATCATGCCTTTTAAACTCGATGTCAACCAACTTGACATCCTCCAGAGCTGCGGCCTCTACTTTAGAATGACTGAAATCTAACAAGGAGAACATACCAACCTGAAGAGGGAAGGTTGGCCATACCTTTTTCTGGGTCGCTTTTAATTCCTTGTTGATGCCTCCGGTCACGGTTTGATATGCCACCTCTCGGCATACTAGCCGATCTGGTAAGAACTTCGGGAGAGCATGAGGAGGGACCGAGCACCCGAAAACCCTGATATAAGAAAAGTTTTCTTCGATGTACCAGTCTGCTATTTTGCCCAGGTTTTCCACGATTCTGTCTGAAATTCTAGGAGGTGGGAAACCGTATAGGGCGATATGGATAGGCACCACTACATAATGGCAGATTTCGTAGAAGAAATCTCTGGCCTTGTCTTCCCACAACTGGGAATGATAGAAATGGATAGGCTCAGCGTTGTTCGGGGTCCAACTCCAGTTCATTAGAGGGAAGGGGGTTATGAAGCATATGGCATCTATAATATATGCAGACATGTAAAAAGGGGCAAACTGTCCCTTAGATTTAACCAGCTGGTATTCGGTGATTTCTTTGGCCAGATTATCCGACAACATCTTGGGCCAGTTGAAAGAGTAGCCCTCGGCCACCTCGTGCATAATTGGCGCCCATGCCAACGTGAAATGAGTGGAGTCCTTTTTCCCGAATAGCCTACATAGCATCATAGCCACAGATCATATGGGCTTCTAACGACGCTATGGCATAAATGTCGTGAGTGTTAGCTCTGAATTTCTTCGGGTGCCCCCACCAATCCTTGATTAAATCAGGGTAGATTTTATCATATTGCTTACACTTTTGTTTCTCGAACTCCATTATGAATGCAACGTTGTAATTATGTTTAAAATTGGGGGATAGTTTATACATTACTTGTATGTGTTCTAGTCGAAAAGACCCAACAACAACTATTTGAGAGTTGTAGATTCTCTTGGTTTGAATGTCGACGTTCTCTAGGGCCCAGCCTATCATGTTGTTATACGGCATGAGCGGCGGTTGTGCAACTATTTTGTGTAGCCCTGACTGAGCTATGTCCCTGAGTTTGGTTTCATGAGTTTCGGTTACTTCATCGCCTAAATCGTTTGGGCAATTTATGAGCTCATGCTCTAGAATATCAAACACCTGTGTCCAAGATTTCACAGTGTCAATGGCTCTCGGTGAGGTATCTGACAGAACATCTGTATTCGGATTTGCGCTTTCACCAACTGCTTTAGCCATCTTTCGTGGTGCCATGATATTGATGAAATCAGAATTGGGTTACCTGTTATAGGGGAATGCGTGAGCTTCTCAGTTGGCTAAAACTTGCTATTTTGCGAGAATGAAAATGGAATTCAAAATCAAGCACTCTTATTCACATCAGGCGTATTGATTTGAGAATACCTTTACTGACGATAAATTTATTTACCTTAATGAGAAAATCTAGTTGGCGATCTGCAATCTACATTAAAATCATTACCGTTGATTTGTGATTAATGCCATTAATATCGACGGTTCGCGATCAGGACTTTTGGATGAAACAGGTTTGAAATTTCCTGAATCGTGATTTCGAGAAAGATTAATTACGAGATAATCTAGTTTAAAACATTAATTAATCATGTTTAATCTTTAAGCGTTTTGGGGTATTCGAACTTCGGGATTTTTAATAGTAGTTCGAGCTAGAATCCCTGAAACCCGAAACTACGAAATGATTAATTAACAGATAATCGTTTTTTAGTTTTAATTAACCCTGTTTAAGTTTGAAGTGTTTCGGGAGTTGGGACTTCGGAGATCTCAGGATATGATGGATGATAAACGTCCGGACTTCTGAAGTGCGAAGTTATTAACTGTCTTTTAACCAAGATTAACTTAACTAATTAAGATTTAATATTTCCGCATTTTGCTGCTTCGTGAATTTGCAAGTCAACTCTTTATTATATTTCCAAAAGGCTATTACCCATAGTGACGTGTTGAAGATGACGTCATTTCAGATGACGTGTCGAGATCAGGGGGTGCCACGTGTTACTTAGATTCGTACGAATCTCCAGAGGAAAATGTCGGAAATGGATGCCACGTGTCAACCCAGGGAAGATTCGAAAGATACACGTGTACTATGCCTCGTGTCCTTTGAAATTTTATGAAAGAGTGATAACGGATTCTTTCGGGTTTCGGGTTTTTAAAGTTATGACTTGTCGAAATGCCCGAAGCGCGAAACTCTAAAGCGACCTTTTAGTGATTTAGCTATTTAATAATCAGGCGGCTCCACAACTTCAAAGAGCTTAGGATTGTCAGATCAACTGAGGAACTCCATCAATGATGAATATTACACATGCCTTGTTACGATTTAACTAGAGATGATTTTGGTTTAAAGTTTCAAGGTTGTAGGATTATAAATGTTCCAACAAAGGTTACCAAGTTTAAGTATGGGAGGGCCTTCATCCAACCCTATTAGGTGTGCCACCTGAACAATAAGTTACCCAAGGAGAGAGATAGGTCCCGAGAGTGACAAGGGAAAGTAAAAACCCATCAAGAGAAAGTATGAGTGTGATATGGTATTAGGCTTACTTCATGGCTTATGATATCCATTTCTATGAGCACCTTTGTAGAGGTGGTGCTTGCTTGCTTGAGATACCCTTTCCACAGTACTTTTTGCATTTCGAACCCCTTAATTTTCCTTTTGAAAT
This sequence comes from Picea sitchensis, assembly GCA_010110895.2. Classification (NCBI taxonomy): domain Eukaryota; kingdom Viridiplantae; phylum Streptophyta; class Pinopsida; order Pinales; family Pinaceae; genus Picea; species Picea sitchensis. The sequence continues at coordinate 86,666 of SNQJ01S0004352.1, forward strand.
CCAATTATCATTTGCAAGTCCCCTTTATAAGGTTTCAAGATTCATTCCTTTATATTTTACTGGGCAATAGTCTTATATAATTGGTGCATTCATTCGCATCCAGACAGGGGCAATTACCATTAGAGGGGTAGAGCTCAAGCTGGCCTGAGGATTTTATGGTGGCCTTTATAATTTAGCAATGATATATATATATATATATATATATATATATATATATATATATATATATATATACAATATTTTGTATATGTCGTTAATGGGAGAAGTGTAAATGGTCAGGAGAATCATCTCGGCGTTATCGTGAGAATATGTCGGATTATGTCGGCAAGACCTCAAAAATACAAAAACAATCGACATTTTTTCAATTTTTTAAGCTTGTAAAAACTATATGAAAAAAAAAAAAAAAAAAAAAAAAAATACAACCAATAAATAAGATGCATAAGATGTCAAGTGGTCACATGTCGTTACTAAACTGAAAATTCTGAAACATGTTCTGATAGGATGATAGTAGATAAAAAAATCACATCAGCTGATCCAAAATAAATGTATCTTGTGAGATGAATCATCATGAGGCATCTAGATACCTAAATAGTACATGTTAGAAATGAAAATGATAAGTCATAGAGATCAAATCATTGATTCCTCACATAGCGTGGTGTTGTTGCTTCTCCAGCCCTTTTAAATTGAGGGGCACCAATTTTTCTCCTCTACAGAGCGTGGGTGGTGGGTGGAGGTACTCTAGATGAGGTTGGAGTGGAAGATCCAGCTGCTCCAGATGATCCATATGAGGTGGTAAGTGATAGGGACAAGGTGGAAGGAAAAGATGTGACATACCTCCGGGTCCCAGCAGGACCAGAGTCCCAGCTCTAGGTATGGCTCTGGCCGGAGGTGGGTGGTGGCATTGGATCACTTTGGAGCCCAATCTCCTCCTCAATCTTTGTATCCATTGGAAGTGGAACCTCCTCCTCCTCCTCCTCTGTTGCCCCCTCTCCATCAAATTATGCAGCGGATGCTCCTCAGCCACTCGGGGGCCCTCCTCCATCTGGGGCTCTGAATGCTCACTACTCCAGTGGTGGTGTCAATGTTTATCAATGAAATGGCTTCCTATGGGTTCTTTGTCAAGTTTAGCTACCCACAACCTTAGATTATAGTAGACATATACCAAGTCATTAAGGTGTTGGGTACCTAACCCGTATGAACATTGAGAGCTATAGTTGGTGATGTTAAATAAATAGTAAATACTAAATTGTAAAAGTAAGAATTAAAAATATAGAAGTTTAAACAATTTTAAATTTTGATTGTTGCATTTTAACATTTCTAACCTGTTAAGCTTCTTGGAGTGTATCTTTCAAAGACACTCCAATTGCAATCACACAACTGAAGAAGCGCAAGTTTGACTAAGCACTTTCGAGCGACAAGTTTATTGTCTGGGAGCTTTCCACCATAGTGTTTCCACCGGACATCTACAATGAATAAAATGAAAGGAAGACAATTAGATTTCCATCAAGCAATAAATGTCATATATAATATAGAAAGGAATAAACAAAATTTGAGATTGAAGCTTACAGCATCCTTGTGGTCCTAGCTTGGACAGCCATATCATAGCCCAACATCTGGGATGCCATCCTATATATCTCATTACGTCTAGAAATCTCACGAGCATTGTTTGGAGTCA
>SNQJ01S0004352.1:93340-118143 GCA_010110895.2 Picea sitchensis
CATAGCGCTTGACCTAGTAAGTGTTCTTCAAGTTTTATGCTTGCTTATGGTGTATTATTTATGGTGAATGCTATTTTAGATGTTTAATTGTTGCATGTTACCTTGTATGCTAGAAATACCGGGAGGGATTAAGATTGTTTATTCCCCTCCCTACTTTCATTTATCATTAATTTGTTGAAGCATTTAAGACTTAGTATAGGGCTTAAGAGTATTTATCCCCTAGGGTTTTGTCTTAGCTAGTTCAATTTCTAGGGATTAACATTGGTTATCCCCCTAGGGTTTGACCTAGTTCAATTAAGACCTTGCTAGATGCTAGAAAGTAAAACGACATCTAAGGTTTATGAGGGTATATTCCCTAGGGTTTGTTTTCAAGAAGTTTGGGCTTGGTTCTATGATGGTATAGCTCCAAGTTTTGATCTTCACACCCCTCTCTTTCCTTTAGCAACCTTCTTGGTGTTTACTTTGACTCCATTTGCCCAAGGAAAGAGAAAACGACAGTAGTCTTATTAATTGCAAGTGATGGTTGAAACCCTGGCATTAGCTAGAACTCTCTCTCAAAACTCTCTCCTAGATTAGCTTTGTGACATCATTGGCAAGACAATTACACTCCAACGCTTTGAAGAATCATTAATGATCTTGCTGCTGTCATAAATGAATGCTACACCTATTAGGGCTTGCATATATTGCTGAGTATTTACTTAATATTGTGGCAAAACTTGCTCATGTCTAACAATTGGATATTGTTCTACTTGTTGAAGACTAAATTCTAAGATATAATTACTAGTTTTCTGGGCTGATTTTCTGGCTGCTGTTGGAAATTGTTTATTGCTGATATACACTGGTCTACTGCTGCAATTCTACAACAACAGTTAGTTTTTCTTCATATCTTGTGTCTAAAGGTGCTTAGTAGGTGATATAACTTGGTAATTGGCTATTATATACATTGAAATGTTTCTTGTCTCACATGGGTTAACCAATTATCTTGCACAACTAATTTTACCCTTCATCTCTCCTAGACCTAGCCTAACCCATTGAGTGACTAAGATAGGGGGTTATAGACTTTCCTTAGCTTGCTATAGCATCCCTTGAGGTCACTAGGGAATCCCCCCTTGTGTTGGACCTCTTTCCTTCACTAAAACAAGAGAAGTACTTTCCTAGGTGACAGTGACGAGCACTTATAGTTGTTACACAAGATTGACATCTTGTGGAGGGCTTTTCACAAGTATAAATCCTGTGATAACAGTGATCATTTAGAGAGTTGTCATCTTTGAAGAGAAGTCCTCTTCTTCAGGGTCACATCTTGTTTCTTCTGTTTTTGTTGATGTTGTGTCTTCTAGTGATTTATATATGCCTAGCCCAAATATTGAATCTATTGATGAGGTAGTTGTAGAGCCTTCTAGAAAAGTTCCTAGTACGTCTACATCTTCTCCTGACACTAAGATTCACTACCCCAACTGGTACGTTAAAATTCTAGATGATGTAGGTTTTGATGCTTGGATTCCTCCTAGCAAGAGGCAATCTGCCACTTGTGATCCTTGGTCTTATGAGGATGTTTGTGATAAACCAAAATGGGAGGACGCAAGGGTAGATGAATAGAACTATGATGAAAAATCAGACTTGAATTTCTTGCCCTCCAAGGAAGAACACTATTGGTTGTAAATGGATCTACAAGACCAAATTTTCTTTAGATGGATACATTGAGAAGCATAAAGTTCACTTGGTTGCTTAGGCACTTTCTAAGAAGGAAGGTATTGATTACACTAAGACCTTTGCCCCTATTGCCAAGATGGACACCATGCGAGTTGTTTTATTGCTTGCTGCTAAAATTTTCGACAATCATAACCTACCATGCATCCATCTTGTGTGAGAATTTCACCAACACATTCTATGCAAGCATCCCTGCACACAACAGAATACTTTTTTAGTGGGAGATTCACTAGATGGATGTGAAATCCACTTTTCTTAAAGGTGATCTTTGTGAGGAGATTTATATGGTGCAACCTCTTGGTTTTGTTACGGATGGCACTTCTAAACTTATCTGGTGCTTGAAGAAGTCTTTGTATGAGATGAAGCAATCCCCTAATGCATGGTATGAGAAAATTGATAAATTCTCTCTCTAGTGGTTTCAGTTGTTGTCATTTTGATCCTAACCTTTATGTCAAAGATATATATGGAGATATTTTGATACTGGTTCCTTATGAAGATGATTTGATTTTTATAGGGAGTAGTCCCGACATGATTATTGACATGAAAAAGAAGCTTACGTCCAGTTAGAAATGAGTGATTTGGGCCTTTTGCATTAATTTCATGAGATGCAAGTTTTTCTGTTAGTTGATGGTGTTGTCATTTCACAGCCCAAGTATGCTCTTGACCTTGTTAAAAGATTTTGCATGGAGGATTGCAACCTTTGTCCTAACCCTTTTTACTTTGGAGTCAATTTCACTAGGCAATGTACTTCATCATGAGTGGATGCTACCTTGTATTGACAACTTATTGGCAACCTCTTGTACTTGAGTCATAGCATACTTTACATCACCTTTTTTTTCATCTTGTCTCTAGATATATGCAGCGGCTGAAGGAAATCCATTGGCTTGTAGCAAAGAGGATTTTGAATTTTTTTAAGGGTGCTTACCAATCTGGTATTCAATACTCTTATGGGGTTAGGGGAAGTTGGTTGGATATACTGATTTAGAATAGGTTGGGGATTGGAATGAGCGAAAGTCCACTTCTGGTTATGCCCACCATCTCTTGAGTCTTGTTGCATGGTTAAGCAAGAAACAAGAGCTCCTTTCTTCCTCAAAGGCCAAGTACATAAGTGCTGCCATAGCTGGGTAGGAAGCTGTATGGGTTCAGATACTTTTGGAGGAGCTTGAACTTCGTTAGGAGCAGGTGGTGTCACTTCAATGTTAAAACCAGGGTGCCATTCAGATTGCTTGCCATCAAGTGTATCACTCAAAGATGAAGCATATTGATGTCCATCAACAACCAGGGTGCCATTTAGATTGTTTTCCATCAAGTGTATCACTCGAAGATGAAGTATATTGATGTCCATCAACTCTATATTCGGAAACTATACATGATCAGATTATTCATATGGAGTATCGTCACATTGAGGACCAGATTGTTGACTTATTTACTAGGCCTATGACAGAGGCCAAATTTGTCAAGTTTCGGATTTTGCTTGGGATGAAGGAAGTTATCATCAAGGGGGGATAAGCTTGTAATTTCCCTTCCTATCCCCAAGTCCAGATTAAGGAGGATGTTGGTGTAATTAATGTTCCACGTAGTCTTGACTTAGTGGATATTATGTGTCTTTGATGAAAGGCTTTAATGGTCTATCATTAGTGGTTTAATTGTATGTATTTAATGTTATAGTTAGCCTCGAGCTAAACACTATATAAAGCAGTCTTGATCCTCTTTGTAATCATCATGTGTGACACAAGAATAACAAACATTTCTTGTAAAGGTTTTCTCCAATATAGTCTTCGTGTTCATGTCATCTTGTGTGGTGACTCAACTTTCCTTATGGCATTTCTGTGTTTTAAATTTTAACGGTTGTTCTCCCACCTCTGAACAACTTCCTCCGAGGACACATTACAATATAATTTCCAACATATAAATCATTATTAGTTTGTGGCATTTCCTTTCGGATTTTTATTAGTCATCAAACATTTAATTTTTTACATTTATTCTTCAGAACAGATCTTTTCATATTGCTCTCTTCCTCAATTCAAGAAGTTCCAAGTATGTTCATTTCCCCTCTTCCTACCTGTTTCTGGGTTCCTCAGGATTTCATGTATTGTGAAGTTGTTGTAACTTGCCTCTTAGGATTCTTAACACCCTTTCTCATTTGACCAGCCCACTTTCAGATGTCCAGTGCTTAGCTGGCAATGGTTACGTTCTAGCATGTTTAATGACTAGCTGATGCTTAAAGGGCTTATTCGCAACAAGTGGGTAGCAGTCAGACGGCTAGCAAGATGGGGAGAGAGCATTTTCTTGGCTTCATGGTGAACGAGTAGATGGGAAAAGTTTCTACAAGATATGCATATAGGTGATCTAGCAAAGGCAGATGAAGGGTTGCCATCCTCGTATTTTGAAGAGCTGGCTTATAATCACAGTTGTCATTGAGTTGGGAGCAATAAAATATTGTATTTCTTATGATAATTACTTCATGGGATATTTGTGATGTCTGTTCAGACTTGCACAAAAGGGCAATCCCTGGCAATTTTTGTTCCAGTTAGCATCTCATGCTCAAGGCCTGACCTTTTAAGGGCCCCTCAGCTGCTGCAATCTCCTTTGTGGTTGGAGTATAATCTGCTTGGCTATGCTAGGCAGCTCTGCCATTAAGGTTATATCAGTACACCCATTTTTGAGGTTCTTGTGATTATAATAAATAAACTTTCAATGCTTAAGATTTTTCTGGGAAGTACCTACTTTCCTTGCCTACAGTGAAAGCTCAGATATTATATTCGTCTTCTGTTTTTTATTGAATCATTGGTTTTATTTTTATATATTTTCAAAACTATTTGCAGGATGTGAAGGAGCTCCATTGTTGCCACTGCTTTTCATTTTGATTAACATGGGATTCAATGTCTCTTTGCTACATCTTCTGAAGATTTCTTCCGCATTGGTCTCCTCTCTAGCTGCAACATTTTCAGGTACTTCTAACGAAAATTCCATTTGACATCTGTTCTGATAGAAATTATCAATTATCAATTTTCTATTGGGTTGCTTACAAGTCATACCATGCCCGAGCTTAGTGGTTTATTGGATTTGTACTACAGTCCTAATGCTTGATATTTTTTTATATTTGCAGTGCCTCTTTCAATCTATATGTTTACACTTCCCCTCCCTTACCTTGGCGTAGATTGCACTCTTCGTTCAGGATTCCTTGTGGGTGCCGCTGTTCTTGTGATTGGATTATTTGTATATAACTTGCCTCATGCTGTGGAGGCTACCAAAGTACAATAACATTATTTTTGGAACCTTTGGCCATTTCTATCACTCTTTTAAAGAATCAGCTTTGGGCTGAAGCCAGATTGCATATTTCTAGGCAAGAAATGGAGTATTAGGACTTAAGAAATGGAGTATTAGGACTTCTAGAAGCCTCAACTTGGGCCTAAAGAAGCCTTCTATCGTTCATTATGAACTGGAGAGGATATTGACAAAATATAGGCGCAACTCGGCAGTAATAAAAGTATGAGGAAGTGATACGTGTGCTGATACAACTGTTGTAGGCTTATATTAGGAGATCGAAAATATCAAAGCTGATTCCATAACTCTAGTAGAAGATTTCTATACAAATGAGATATATGGGGGTTCATTTTTGCTTGTAAACTGAAGTCATGGTAAATTTTATAATTATAATGTAACTACTTTTAGCTGTGTCTATCTGCATTGGTAATTACAATATTCTAATATATAAATTATCTTCCAATATGTATGTACATTATTCAACATTCTAATTTCATATTGAAATTGAAGTTAATAATAACCATAAAATATGTTGACACATTCACCACAAAAGATATGATGGGTTTGGTTCGGCTCTCTTAACACATGGTCCCTAGTTTGATTTCATTCTCCTGTTATACTATATAGGTATAATCATGGGGAATATTGTGATTAAATTACCAAAATACCACTCCGAGTCATGGCCAACAGTTAAGTTTCAATCACATCTTTAACCTAAGAGGTTATGCTTGTATATGGTAGAGTCATTCAAAAGTCACGGTTGGAATTATTAGTGCTACATAAATCATAACATTAAGTCCCCAGATCTGACCCCAACTGATTGGTGAGAATTAAGTATGGAATTGAAAATAGATAGTACGTTGAATTTAGTACTAATAAAAACTTCCGCGAAAGAAGATGCTTCATAATACCAAATGCTGTAAGTTGTAAGAATCACTGTTCGTTCTTGAAGCTATTCGAATTAGGCCCCATATTCCAGGGAAGCCAATTATGTAGCGTGCATACAGTGCTGTCCATACCCTTCATCTGCCTTTGCTAGATCACCTTTACATAGGGAAGCCAATTTTCTTTAGTGCTGTTTCACTGGGGTTCGAGAGGCAATCTTCGAAGCTATTATGTAGTTTTTTCCTTTGTACAAGTGTTCTAATTAACTGCCCCAATTATCATGAAATATTATCATGTTAATAACTGACTGGCAGTCATGCCGGTGTGGGTAAAAAGTTTATTTGGATGATAATTTCATAATGGGACCCTGTTTGTGGTCAGCAGTAAACGGAAGGTTTAATTGACCAAGCACAAACTATCGTGTTTACCAATGTTTACCAAAATTGTGGTCATTGTTTAAGTGACATAATGATGCACCTGAAATAGCCGAATCCCTTAATCAATTAAAAATGGGAAAAGGTTCTCACCGTGGTCAACACTTGGAAGGGTCGTTCCCGACCAGTCAAATTCTTTAGAAGGGTATACTCATTTTTGATGTTATAATATGTTTAAGGCTGGCTACCATGGAAACGTATGCAAATTTTGAACTAAATGTGTTTTTCCTCGGCATCCCAATTTTACAAAATTGGGAGTTCAACTGTTTTAAATTTCACCTTGGTCCTGAGTAGCCCGCAAAGTGGCATTGGGACAATCCCTGGCTTCAGGGAAATGTAATTCTCCCATTTTTATGTTATGACGTGTAAGGCTGGCTACCCTCTAAACGTATGTAATTTTTGAATTAAATGTATTTTTTTTGTTGGCATACCAATTTTACAAATTTAGGAGTTCAACTGTTATAACTCTCACCTTATTAGTCCTGGAGTAACCAGCAAGCTGGCATTTTAGCGAGGATTTTAGGCTGTTTTGATTTGATCTTTACTATTGTTTTAGCAAGGATGCTAGTGAAGGTAATGGGGCATTTCATTCTTGGTGCTTGTGAGAGTGAGAGAGTTACACCTGTTCCTACGCCACTTTTGTCCTATCATTGTCTTAGCTTGGGGGTGGTATTCCAGCAGACTTTCCTTAGGTGGTGAATTTATGCTTTGGCAATAGGTTTCACCCTTTGTTCAAGGGAAAAGATAAATACAATGTTAAAATAATGCATTATAATGTTAAAATCCAATCATGTGGTGAATTTATCCTTTGGCAATAGGTTTCACCTTTTTTTCTTTCAGGGAAAAGATAAATGTAATGTTAAAATAATGCATTATAATGTTAAAATTCAATCTTGAATTTGTATGTTGTAATTTTAAAATAATGAATTATAATGTTAAAATCCAATCTTGAATTTGTATGTTGTAATTTTAAAATAATGAATTATAATGTTAAAATCAATTCTTTGAATTAATATGTTGTAATTTTAAATGAATTGTAATGTTAAAATCATCTCTTTGAATTAATATGTTGTAACTTTAAAATAAATTAGTATGTCCTAATTTTAAAATAATGAATTATATGTTAAAATCAACTCTTTGAATTAGTATGTTGCATCAGATATATCTGATAGGTTTGATAGCATCTCATACTTTTAAAATAATGAATTATAATGTTAAAATCTATTCTTGAATTAGTATGTTTTAATTTTAAAATAATGAATTATAATATTAAAATCAACTTTTTTTTAATTAGTATGTTTCATCAGTCATATGGTTCATGGTGTGTATTTCTCTATCTATTATTGATGGAAATTATGATTGTTTAATGTGTTGTAATCATTTTGTGAGTAGTTGCATAAGATGAGCTAAGTGAAGATTTCAGTCATATCTTATAGGTTTGATAACCTCTCATAATTTTAAATTAATGAATTATAATGTTAAAATCCATTCTTGAATTAGTATGTCGTAATTTTAAAATAATGAATTATAATGTTAAAATCAATTATTTCTTTGAATTAGTATGTTTCATCAGTTATATGGTTCATAGTGTGTATTTCTCTATCTATCATTGATGGAAATTATGATTGTTTAATGTGTTGTAATCATTTTTTGAGTAGTTGCATAAGATGAGCTAAGTGAAGATAAGAGGATGAAAGAGAAGCAAAACTTTGACTACCCATGTTGGGTAATTGTTGAGTACACTATAGGGAAAGTCAATATTCACATGGATAGGTTAATTGTTTAGTACACTGCAAGAAAATCAATATTGACATGGATAGGTTAATTGTTGAGTACATTACATTGAAAGTCCAATATTGATTTAGAAGTTTGGTTCTAGGTCAAAATAATGAATTATAATGTTAAAATCAACTATTTCTTTGAATTAGTATGTTTCATCAGTTATATGGTTCATAGTGTGTATTTCTCTATGTATCATTGATGGAAATTATGATTGTTTAATGTGTTGTAATCATTTTTTGAGTAGTTGCATAAGATGAGCTAAGTGAAGATAAGAGGATGAAAGAGAAGCAAAACTTTGACTACCCATGTTGGGTAATTGTTGAGTACACTATAGGGAAAGTCAATATTCACATGGATAGGTTAATTGTTTAGTACATTGCAAGAAAATCAATATTGACATGGATAGGTTAATTGTTGAGTACATTACATTGAAAGTCCAATACTGATTTATAAGTTTGGTTCTAGGTCAACCCTTTTTTAGGTCCTAAAAGTCGTCTGAGATAGCTCTATGTAGGTAAGGTCGTGAAAGACCAATTGTTTGTTAGTAGTATTGGGATGGCTTGAAGGGACTCATTGTGGTGGTCATTGTCAACCCTTCCCAATCTTTAAATGATGCCATCATTTTCTGTTTATTATTGTACAAAACATACACATATGGACAAAGTTTCAACCATTAATGTAAAATCTTGGATATTTTGCTATCAAGCCCATCAGTGTTCATTGGAGAAAATGTGGCCTTGAATCTTCAACTCTCTCTTAGGAGGATTGGGTTGGTTTTGAAAAGAATTAGGAGGGTTGGGTTGGTCTTGAAAGAACTGCACTAGTTCATTGGAGAAAATGTGGCCTTGAATCTTCAACTCTCTCTTAGGAGGATTGGGTTGGTCTTGAAAAGAATTAGGAGGGTTGGGTTGGTCTTGAAAGAACTGCACTAGTTCGGTCTTTGCCAATGCTTCCAAAGTTGCAAATCACATCATCATCTTCATCAAGAAAATGTGTCAATGGTGTGGGCAAAGTTAATAAAATTACATAGACCATCGTTTTCTTTATGATATAGTTAAAATTGACAATGTCACTTGATAGATGTTTAAAATGTCTTCTCTACTAGGTGAATGTCGAAATTCTAGAAGTTGAGGAATCAAGGAAGGGAGTGCAGGGTACTCTCCAATTTAAAGAAAATTACCAAGGAGTCTAGGGAGGGCGAGTCCATAGTACTCTCCATTATTAATACCTTTGCATCACATGGAAATGCAATTTTGGGAAGCTCTTATTGATCATGTCTTCATTTATTCCCTCAATGTGTGCGTGGGTGCATGCGATATTATAAACTCTTTGTAAGTGTGAAAAGTGGTTACTACTATTTAATAACATAGTTATTCCATGTTCGGTCTTTGCCAATGCTTCCAAAGTTGCAAATCACATCATCATCTTCATCAAGAAAATGTGTCAATGGTGTGGGCAGCGTTAATAAAATTACATAGACCATCGTTTTCTTTATGATATAGTTAAAATTGACAATGTCACTTGATAGATGTTTAAAATGTCTTCTCTACTAGGTGAATGTCGAAATTCTAGAAGTTGAGGAATCAAGGAAAGAGTTTTACCAAGGAATCAAGGAAGGGAGTGCAGGGTACTCTCCAATTTAAAGAAAATTACCAAGGAGTCTAGGGAGGACGAGTCCATAGTACTCTCCATTATTAACACCTTTGAATCATATGGAAATGCAATTTTGGGAAGCTCTTATTGATCATGTCTTCATTTATTCCCTCAATGTGTGCACGGGTGCATGCGATATTATAAACTCTTTGTAAGTGTGAAAAGTGGTTACTACTATTTAATAACGTAGTTATTCCATATTTGTGGTCCAAAGTTTCAAAAACACAATTGAAATATATATATATATATATATATATATATANAGAGAGAGAGAGAGAGAGAGAGAGAGAGAGAGAGAGAGAGAGATGGTAAATGATTCAATTTTGCATTTGAAAATGCAAGTATGGGTTTAGTAATATAGAATTCTAAATTGAATTGTCATAACACTCATACTAAAATCATTATTATGTAGTGTGCCAAGTCCCTTAAAATGAGACTTTGTGGAGCTATATATAAACATGGATTGTAACCATGTGTACACGATAGATGGAAATAGTTTGGATTTCTAGGAGTCTTAATTTTATGCCATCCAAGATTAGTATGAAAAGGACAAATACACTAGATATTCATGTGGTGTTTTATGATGACATACACTCCCAGAGCCACCCTTTTTCCAGTGTGGTATGTTCTATCTCATCTGAGATCCTTTAGTCATGCCATCCAGATGCAAACATTTTCCTCCAGTTCTCCTTAGTTCTTCAGATGCCTTGGCCATGGTATATCATCTCCTATCTCATGCACCTTAGATGATATATGAACTTGCAGGTGATAATCTACACTATGCTTTTATTGCACATGGTCATGGTACTTTGGCTTAGTTTGCTTTACTTCAATTGTTGTGCTATTTTCTTGTGTATGAGTTTGATACTTAGACATGGTGTTATATCTTTTTAACTAGTTGTCAATGTGGTAAACACTAAAGTGTGATCTAATGTCACTTCATAACATTAACACTTTTACTATTTGCTTGGTTGTACCATGGGGGACATAATTTTCTCTTAGATAAGTGTCGTCACATCTTGGGTCAAGTTGTACTACTAAGGATCTAGTTAAGGTAACATATCTCATATCCTCGTCCATACTTAACACTTTACATTTTTCCTTTCGCTTCCATTCCATTCAAAGGAAATTATTCCCGCTCATGTTTGATTTATAAAATGTCATTTAGCAAGGTCCAAGAAAACAAATGAAGATTCCATTGGATAAAAGGCCTAAGGCAAAAAAGGATGGAGGTGAATAGCAAATAAAAAAATAAAATAATAAAATAATGCTAGAGCTATGTCACCTCACTAAAAGTCCCTTGTCCCTAAACTCATATGCTTAATAATGAAGATTTAAAGAAAGGATTAAGAAATCAAGGAAAATTTTAAAGGTGTAGTAAAATAAAGACTCATATGCTTAATAATGAAGACGTAAAGAAAGGATTAAGAAATCAAGGAAAAGCTATGTCACCTCACTAAAAGTCCCTTATCCCTAAACTCATATGCTTAATAATGAAGATTTAAAGAAAGGATTAAGAAATCAAGGAAAATGTTAAAGGTGTAGTAAAATAAAGACTCATATGCTTAATAATGAATATCTAAAGAAAGGATTAAGAAATCAATGAAAATGTTAAAGGTGTAGTAAAATAAAGTGTCGGGGTTGTAACTTTAAGCTAAACACCCCCTCTTAAAAGACTTACACATGGAATTAATGAAGAATCATAGCTCTTGAAAGCTAGTTGGAAAAGAAAAAAGACTTCCACAACATCATAACATGAGTTTGAGGGTCAATACATGACGTTTCCCTTTTATTTTCCATAAATTATCCATCACATTACCTATCTTTAACTTAGTGATCTAATAAATACTTCCTGTCTTAAGATTTGTAACATGTATAAGGGTTAAGGTTGTCTTATCATGGTAAAACTTAGACAAATTTTGAAATTAACTTGTGTTATGATGTTGCTAGAAAGAAATCACTATGTGTGCATCACCTAATGACTTGTAAAGGGGTTAGACCCACCACTATAAGTGGGTTGTCGAAAACACATGTATTCCAATAGAGGACGAACACCTTCAATAACCACTAACACAACCAGATCAAAGATCAACACACGATGTTTTGACGTGGTAAACCCCTATAGGGAAACATCCACGGCCCCAACCAACGCAACCACTTGGAGCAGTTTATTAATGCAAAAGAAAAATATTACAAATATATTTTACAACAGATTTTCTCACAATTGATCATTGGCAAATGACCCTCCATGCTCTTTAAATAGAGATCATGGACCAATTGGGTGTTAAGCCACAAATCAATGGTCGTTAAGATCGAGGAGAATATGAACCGTCAAATCACTCTATGTCGGGAACATATCTTGACTATCATATTTCCTAACTACAAATGCACATTAATGCATATTAAAGAAACACACTTTTGCTAACGACATATTAGACCAAGTAGATCTTAACTAGCACCTAAGTGTCTAAATATCCTAACATCCCCCCTTAAGAACAACTTGGGATATGATTGAAGGATTTACAATAGTGACACAATAGGAGAAGGAAGGAGGCATTAGAGCCTATCCGCCCTTAATGACAACTTCCTGAACTCCTAACATAGATCAAAGTTTGGACAACTTCGCTTCTGTAAGAGACTTTGTGAAAATGTTTGCAAATTGATCTTCTGTAGGGCAAAATAGCACTTCAATAACTTGATCATGAATGAGCTTTCTGATGATGTGCATGTGTAGCTCGATGTGCTTGCTACACTGATGTTGAATTGGGTCTTTGGCGAGCTTGATGGCACTCTGATTGTTGCATCAAAGGCTGATTGGATGCTGCTGCTGGAATCCAAATTCTGAAAGGATTCGTCGAAGCCACAAGGCTTCTTGACTTTTATTTACCGCTGTTCGGTACTCTTCTTCTGCTAAAGAAAGTGAAATAGCCTGTTGTTTCTTACAGGCCCAAGTGACAAGTCCTGAACCAAGGATGAAAACATAACTTGCAGTAGACTTCCAATCATCAGGGTTGCTAACCCAATCTGAATCAGTGAAACCAACCAATAAAGGAGTCCCCCCTGAACTGTAGTGTATCCCGAACTGAAATGTACCACAAACATAGCAAAGTATCCTTTTAGATGCTTTCCAATGGATTTCATGGGGTGTTTGCATATACCAGGCAACAGGACCAACAACAAAGGAAAGATCGGGATGGGTATGAGTCAAGTATAAGAGGCTACCAACTAACTGACGATTCAGGGTGGCATCAACTTCGAGAGAAGTACATGTGGCAGTAATATTGACTCCAGACTGGAAGGGAGAAGGGGATGGTTTACAATCATCCACGTGAAAGCGACGAAGAAGGTCACAAGCATACTTAGACTGGGAAATAAAAATTCCTTCATTGGTTTGCAAAACTTGGAGGCCAAGGAAATAGTGCAAAAAACCTAAGTATGTCATTTCAAATTTCTTCTTAAGGCTGGTTTTCACATGGTTTAAAAGTTTTTAGTCACTACTAGTAAGGATAATGTCATCAACATAAAGGACAAGGATTATGAGATGGCTTCCTACTTTCTTAGTATAAACATTAGGATCAGAATGACATCTAGAGAATCCGGTGTCAATAAGAAAGTTGTCCATTTTGGAATACCAAGCTCGTGGAGCTTGCTTAAGACCATAAAAATATTTCTTAAGGAGACAAGATAAACAAGGATAGATTCATTCTGGACATAGCCAGGAGGTTGTTCCATGTAGATTTCTTCTTGCAAATCTCCGTGCAAGAAGGCGGATTTAACATCCATCCAATGGACCTCCCATTTATGTGAGACAACAAGGGAAAGAACAAGGCGGATGGAGTTTATTTTGGCTATAGGGGAAAAGGTTTCATTATAATCAATTCCTTCAACTTGGGAAAATCCTTTGGCAACTAACCAAGATTTTTGTTTTTCAATACTTCCATTTGATGCATACTTAGTTCTGTAGACCCATTTACATCTGACAAGTTTTCTTCCTTTGGGAAGAGGTACAAGATCCCAAGTATCGTTGGCCATTAAAGAACGATACTCTTGATTCATTGTTGTATCCCATTTGGATGACCTGAAGCTTCTGCAAATGTCTCTAGATCATGAGTCTTTGAAACTTGAGCCAAAAGAGAAGAGGCTCATTGGAACTATGAACATGTCTGACACTTGTTTGAAGGATCACCGACAAGATCACATGTTGCTTCTCATGTTGAACAGACCCATCTAGGAAGTTGTGGAGTTGGTGTTCCTTTAGGGTCAAAGGACTCATCTGGAGGAAGGTGAGCAGGCGGAGGTGGATTTTCATCCTCACTGTCATCATCTGAATAAGAAACCAGAATAGGAACAGAAGAAGGCACAAATGCCGAAGATGGCTCGCAATCCAAGAGATTTTCATCAAATTTAACATCTCTTTTAACAATAATTTCATTACAATGTGGTTGAATAAGTCTATAACCTTTGACATCTTCAGAATAACCAACAAATATACACTTCTCACTTTTAGGCTGCAATGCATTCCTTTTCTCATCAGGAATGTGAGCCCATGCTATATTGCCAAACACAAGGAAGTGACTAACATCTGATCTAATTTTATTCCAAGCTTCTTCCGGTGTTACATTTTTAAGATCCTTTGTGGGAGTGCGATTTACTATGTAATTTTCACAGTTGATTGCTTCCGCCCAATACTTTAGATTGGATCATACAATTAGCCATTTCTTTTAATGTGTGGTTCTTTCTCTTGGCAACACCATTTTGTTGTGGTGTATATGAAACAATGTGTTGCATTTGGATGCCCTGTGTAGTGCAGTAACTTGTAAAATTATTGTTCACATATTCACCTCCATTATCTGTTCTTAACTTTTGAATTTGAAGTCCAGATTTCTTTTCTACAAGGGCCTTGTAGACCAAAAACTTATCTAAAAATGTTCTCTTAAGTTTTAAGAAGTAAACCCAAGTATGTCTGGAAAATTCATCAATGAAAGTTAATAAATACTCGCACCCAGAAAAAGAAGGAGAAGAAAGTGGACCGCACAAATCACTGTGAACAAGCTGCAAAGGGCCCGAGGCGTGCCAAGAGGCACGTTTGTCAAAACTGTTTCGAAAATGTTTGTCAAGAATACAACTGGCACAAACACTATCTCTTCATGAAACAAGAGGAAGACCAGTCACCACTGTTGATTACATAGTTGTTGCAATGAGCGATAGTTTAGATCACCAAACCGGTCATGCCAAATTTTGCTCAAGTCATCGCTATGAGCAACAAAAACTGATGAAAAAGATGATGACCCAATGTTGTCAAACTTGTACAACTTGGTAATATCATCAACAATTCCAGTTGCAAGAACATGCTTAGGATCTTTTAGATCCTTGATTACAACTTGGTGAGGTGAAAACTCTATGGTTTTACCTTCACCTGAATGAGTGATTTGATATACTGATAGAAGGTTACAAGAAAGATTTGGAACACATAATACATCATTGAAATGACCGTTTTCTACTTGAACCATTCCAGATCCTTCAACATTAAGAGATCTATCATCACCGACAAATATTTTCTTGGTGTTACATTCATTTAGAGCAGAAAATATGTCTCTATCCTTAGCCATATGATAAGATGCTCTAGAATCAATAAGCCACTCATAAGAATAAGAAGTAGAAGTTGTATTGAAGGAGAAACCAGAAGCATAAAGTGCATGTCCATGAGAAGAAGAAGAAGAAGTAGAATCAATATTGATGTTGTGCTTCTTCATCGCTGCTTCTAAAGTTGCCATCTTCTTAAAACATTTGGACTCATCATGACCATGTTTATCACAAAAGTTGCAATGCCTGTCAGTCTTCTTACTTTTATATTTTGCTCATTTGTCACCATTAGGAGCGGAAGCTGTTTGAGTGGGTTTGGGACCCTTATATTTCTTGTTATTGTGGGGAGGATTTTGCTTCTTGGGATTCTTGGCTTTATCTTTCCGATGGACGACTAAGGCTTTGTTGGAGTTACCTGCAGTGATAATCACTCCAAGTTGTACAAGTTTATCTTGCTCTCTAATCAAAGCATCACAAAAGTTCTCAAGACTAAGTTTTTTATAAGTTGTCCCTAGAGCCTCTTGCATGGCATAAAAGGTAGATACAAACACAGAATATGCACTACCTAGCTTAGAAAGAATAAGATAGATGCAACTATATTCTTCTATCTTTATCTTACATTCTTCACATAAAGTTATGAGTGTTTTAAACTTAGATAGATAGTCTTCAATGCAAGAAAAATCATTTGGACTTAAAGTCAATACTTGATTTTCTAACTATTGTGCTCGAATAATATAGTGTTTACCATACAATACAGATTCAATCTTGTCCCAAGCTTCTTTGGGTTGATCAATTGATTGAAGGTGAAACCTTAAATCAAGAGAGATGGACATTTCGATTAATCCACGTGCTTCGTCATTCCTATTATCCCATTCGACTTTCTTATCAGCATCAATGGGTGTTGTTTCATTTCCCAAGGTCATATGGTACAAGTATTTACTTTTTAATAAATCCTCCATATGGGATTTCCATTGGAAGTAGTTGGTGCTGGTAAGCAAGAGATTACTTGTAGAATCCATATTAAATATGCAGATAATATGGATTTAAAATCTGAAACTGATGATCTGGATGGAAAGATCTCGAAAAGTTGGTCGGTTGACACTGAAAATGGACTTCGAATGTGAGAGTTATTCCCTTTTTAAAAAGGCATAAACGGTAACCAAAAGAACCACGTGGTGGTGTAATTTTCTTTATGAAGTGATCCACTTTTATAAAGAGAAGTGGGGATCACTTTTACAATGAAGTTACTTTATAAACACTTTTATAAAGAGAAGTGGGGATCACTTTTACAATGAAGTTACTTTATAAAAGAAAAGTTGCATGGAAAATAAATAACTCTAAAATAAAATATTAAAGCTACTTATAATGATTCACTTTTATACTTGAAGTGAAATACATTTTACAATTTTAGCTCAAAAAAAAAGACTTGAACTCAAGACTTTATACTTAATAAGACAAATTTTAACCAAATGGTCTAGCAAAACATATTGTATTGTTTAGCAAGAGTTGAGGGTGTTGTTATTGTTGTTGTTGTTGAACGTGCTAAAAAAAACCTCTTTTCACACAAGATTTTTTTTTTTTTCTCGATGACAACAATGGTTAGATCTCGGTTAGCTTACCGAGAAGATGCACCTTTTCCTATCTGTTTATGATTTTCCGAGATCACACTGGGCACGAGGAAAATAGAATACGCAGGTCTAGAAGAGTAGCAACCCGAAAATAAATAATATAAAACCAAAATAATACTTTACAAAATTTTTAAAAATGTGTATTTAGGCTTTATACCTCTGGATCTGACTGAAATGGTCGTATCTTGGGAAAACATAAATCTTTTTGAGTGAAACGAAAAGTGTTCCTGACTGAAACGAGTGCTATGGACGCAATGGAATAGTCCTCTCAGCCTAAAAATGTACGAAAATGAAAAAATATGGAGATGAGACAACTCATCTTCACGATCTCGATCTACAACAGGAGTGAGTATCTCAAGTCATTAGCTCAGGAAGAAAATCTGGAGTCATTAGCTCAGGGAGAAAATCTCAAGGTTGTTGAATACCTTGGAGGTGAGATTGTGCAGAGGAGGATACAATAGAAGACAAAATCTCTGAGGAGTTCTGTAGAGCTCTGCCAAGAGGGCATTGAGAAGGTGCATAGAGTGCACAGAGGAACTCTGTTGAGTTCAGGAGGAAGATATAACTATTGAGGGTTCTATAGAACTCTTCCAGGTGGGCATTGAGTTAGTGTGCAGATAGAGTACAGAAGGAAATAACTCTTTTGAGTTATGGGATAGAAGAAGAGTCCAAGGAAGGATCTTCACAGGGTTGCTGAACACCCTGCAGACTCAGCAAAAAGTTTCTTGAGCAAGATAGTGCCAGGTAGGCATCGTATTTTTCACCTGAAAGAGAAGGAAAAAGGATTAATTCCTTAGAGGTTGAAGCTACAGGAAAAGTTTAGAAGAGATAGCACCTTCGTGCGTACAAAGACTCTGCAAGGAGTGTAGAAGTCTAAGAATCCTTTGAGGATCCAAGGAGAGAATCTTAGGAGGAGTAGTGCTTTCATGCACAGAGCCATAGCTATAGAAGTCGCAAAGGCCAAGGAACTCTTTGGAGAGTTTAGAATCCTAAGAGCTTAGGAGGGACAACGTCTTCGAGTGCGTAGGCAAGATCAAGGGTTACAGAGCTCACAGAAAAGAATCAAAGGTCGAGGCCTTTATCATTTGGGAATTCTTCCAAGTTCGGGAAGAAAGCGCATGCTCAAAAGGAGAGCACAACTGCCATCGGATCAGGCTTAAGGGAAGATCTGGACCGCTGAAGTTTCTACCTCCAGGGAGCAGCGGGAGAGTGCACAAAGCAGGAGATATCATGAGCCATCAGATCTCACACAGATCGCCGACAGCCGTCAGATCTGGAAGAAGGTGCATGTGCGTTAAGCCCACATACGATCAGAGCAGATAAATCTGGGAAAGTCGCGATAGGGCAGGAATATCGGGATTTCGGATTTCGGGATTTCAGGATTTCGGAGGTCCTGATGACGAGAGATCGGGGCACTTCACAGTGAAAGTCCCGAAAGAATGAGAGAAATCTGAGTTGTCCATCTGGAAGGAGGACACGTGTCGCGAGATCTCCATTTCGGGGATTCAAACATCAAAAAGTATAGAAGGGAGTCTTTCGACTTCGTGAGCCGCGAAGTCCCGAACGATCTAGACCATCCATTCATGGGAGGACACGTGGTGAAGATCGAGTAGTCCACCAGGATTTCAGATACTGGGGATTCAAAGGACCAGAGGAGAAGTGTCACAGGGGTCGCAAAGTTCCGAAATGCGAAACCCCGAAACTCTATGGGAGAAGGACTATTTCGGTACTTTGGGTACCAAGAGCTCGTAGGAACGAAGGTTTGATGCAACGAGATTCGCAAAGTTCTGAAACGCGAATTCCAGACAGTAGGAGAAGGAGTATTGCCGGGAGCATTTCGACATACCGGATATCGGGATTTCGGAAATCATGAGGATGAGAGATCCAGGCTCTTAGGGAGGAAAATCCCAAAAAGATCAGGGCCATTGATCTGGGAGTGGATCACAGCCGTTGATCTCGGCTAGGAGCGAAAAGGGTCGTATCGTCACTTCGACATTTTGGATACCGGAAGTGCGAGAGAGAAGAGGCAAAGGAGACCTTGCAACGGGAGAACCTGAAATGTGAAGTTCGAAAGGATTTGCGAGAGGCGTCATTTCAGCGTATCGAAGTTCGGAACTTTGGGAGTTCTGAAGACAAGGGTTCAGGTTTTCGGGGATCGAAACTCCGAAAGCACGAAAGGCGAAGAACTGGGGAAGGACATTTCGGGAATGCCATGGCCAAGAGATCCGAGCATTTCAGCATCAGAGAACCCAAAATAGAGAAAATAGGAGGAAGCCGGGATATAGTTATATTTATTTTTCGGGAGTTGGGTTTTCAGAAGTCTTGAGGGCAGAACACTGGGCACTTTGCGTCGGAAAGCTCGAAGAAGGCTGCGGTCATATGAGGGAAGGTCATATGGAATAAGAGTATAGCTCAGGGGGATAACTGAAGTTGAAGCTACTCTGGTAAATCGACATTTCGGAGATCAGAAGGACGAAGGGTCAAGTACTCTTGACATCGGGAAACAGGAAGTCCCGAAACTCGAAATACAATTCCCGTCGTGGAAAAGAGAATTGTCGTGTGCAGGGGTCGTGGAAAAAAATAAGGACTTGTGGATCAAAATTTGAGGTTCCGATATGGATCTGAAAGAGCCGCTTCAGCTCAGTGGATGTTTGTGAACAATCCTTAGACCGAGAGGTCACGCAAAACCTGCCGAGGCAGGGGGTACTGCGTCACCAAGAGGGCATGACCAACCATTCAAAAATGTCTTCCTTTGAATTGAAGGTGGTCTTCCATACATTTGTCTATTCTATCGAGACCTGGCGGTAGCCAGACTTCAGATCAATCTTACTGAAGTATTTGGCCCCCGTGAGTTGATCAAGGAGGTCATCGATTCGGGGAATCGGGTACTGGTTTCTGATTGTGATTTTATTCAGAGCCCGGTAATCAATACAGAGTCGCTAGGTTCCATCTTTCTTCTGTACTAGCACAATTGGGCTCCAGCAAGGTGACGATCTGGGGCGGATGTGTCCCTTGTGGAGCAGTTCTTGGATCTGTCGCTTGATCTCCTCATTCTCTAACAAAGAGAAACGATAGACTGGCCCATTGGGTAGCAGTGAGCCGGGGGTCANATGGTGTATTGTGGTGTATTGGTGTAACTCTTATACTATTGTTCATTTCTCATTGGATATAATTGAATGGCTTAAGTATAATTTGAAAAATGTTTTAATTTTTAATTGAAACTAATTCACCCCCCTCTCAGTATCAACAATTGGTATCAGAGTCGATTACCTTCAGTGCAGTTTAACCACTGGAAGGAAAATCCTATGCATAAATGGAAGACAACATTCCAAATGGGATTCCACCATTTGATGGAAGCAATTTTGAATACTAGATTAATAGAATGGAAACTTACTTGAAATCTCTTGGGGCAGATGTTTGGTTCTTAGTTGCTTCATGATACAATGCTTTGAAGAAACCAAAGACTGCATCTCAGAAGGAAGCAAAAAGGAACAACAAATTGACAATAGATACCATCTTGGATGGATTGACAAATTTAGTGAAATCCAGGGTGGGATCATGTGCATCAGAAAAATAGCTTTGGGATAATCTACAAGACCTTTATGCAAGGGAAGAAGCAACAACAGAAGAATAAATTGAAGCAAATTACAACATCTTAGATTTCAAAGAAGAAAATAGAGGTCGGTTCTTTTTCTTTATTTGTGAAGGAGTAGGACATGTTGAATTTGAATATCCTCATCCAACAATTGAAAGAGATGACAGTAAAGAAGAAAATTCCAATGAAGAAGAAGAAAATCATGAAGCAAAAGTGATTCAACAATAAGATGATAATATTAAAAAATTGAAGCATGTTGAGATTGAAAATAACAAGCTCAAAGACATGCGTAGAAAAATAAAAAGTGAATTGGGTAGTTATGAAAAGACAGTTGTAAGATGGAGAAACAATTAGAAGAATTTGAGAAAATAAGAGAAGAAACCATTTCCTTGAAAACTCTACTTGAAGAAGCAAAAAGAATAGGAGAAGTAAAGAAGGTCCAAATGATGAAGAACGAATAAGATTGTGGGAAACTTGAACAAGAAGTTGTCTCATTGAGGAAGAGCTTAAGAAACTCTCAAGTACCAAAAGAATTAACACATCTTGGATGCATGGGTGAAACTTCATACAAAGAAAATGAAAATACCAACAAGAAGATTGAAGAAAGAGCTACACAGACAGTTGATGAGAAATGGACCAGGATACCAGAAAGAAGGAATGATTACAAAAGAGCTGAATATCCAAGAAGACCTCCTACCTTCAGGAATCAAGGAATCTTCAATCAATATGAAGGAAACTATAGAAGAGTATATCATGAACCCATATGGACTACATCACAAAGAAGGTCACTTAATCCAAGGTATCAAAATTTCTTTCTTGGTCATTGTTATACTTGCAAAAATTTTGGACATAAGGCAATTAATTGTAGAATCAATGAAAGGAAAAAATACACAAGAAACATGAATGGTGTAAATAGAAGATATGGAAATAATTGTGGATTTGTCAACATAAGTTATAATTCATTTTCCCCATTGATGGACAAAAATATTGTATGCTACAAATGTAATTATCTTGGTCACAAAGCACGAGATTGCAGATATATGAATGAATATGTCCCTATGCCAACCACAGTATGAAGAAGGAAAGAGTTTCCAAAAAATAAAGATTGTTGAATAACATTGACCGCTGAAAAATGTAAAGAAGAAGATGAATGGTACATAGATAGTGGATGTTCTTCACACATGACCGGGGATCAAGACAAATTCATCAACTTGAAGAGAAAAGGGTGGCAATGTTGCATTTGGAGATGACTCATCTGCGAAAATATTTGGAGAAGGTGTAGTAGACCTTGGAAGAAAAATTGTAAAATCAAAGAATGTCCTATTGGTTGAAGACTTGAAGAATAATCTACTTAGTGTTAGTAAAAAGTGTGATCAAGGATACACTCTTACGTTTGACTCCCAAAAATCTAAAATTAGCGAAAATAACTCAGGAAGATTGGTTGCAGCTGCAACAAGAAGAACAAACAACATATACATCCTAGACATGAAGAAGATCTAGAATACAAAATCCACACAAAAGGATTCCAAGGAAGAAAAATTCCCAAAGACCAAAAATAAGGATGAAGTATTATTGAGTGCCACATGTTTAGGGGGAGCAGCCCCAAAGAAGAGAGTTACATTTTTCCATTAAACTCCGGGGGAGAAAGCCCTACCCTTTTCCATTGATTTTAAAGGGGGGAGAAATTGGGATCATGATTATAGGGGGAGCATGAGTGTTTCCATCAATGAGAAAGGGGGAGATTGTTGGAATATTGGTTGTTGTCATTGATGTCAACCCTAGTCATGGGTTTTGGACCACAATATTGATGAAGGTATTTGGACATGAAGGACAATGCACATGAATATACAACACGCATGGATCGATAGTATACATCATGTTGTTTCCGGTGGTATGTGACACGCCATGTGGATCCTCATGGTTGAGGAGAAATGAATTTTTGAAGATGACAAAGTGAATTGAAGAAGGAAGTACATGTAGGCCCTCGAGATAATTAAAGAAAAGACTTACATAATAAGAAAGTGTTAGGTCAGCCATAATGTTAAAAGGAAGTGAAATAAATGGTATAAATAAATATCATTATACATTTTTTATATATACAAGTCGAATTTCAGAGGAAATCAGAAGTAAAGAAGGCTGGATTTCAAGGGAGGATGAAGTCTTTTGGTGATGTGTTCTAAGGTATGTTATTTTCAGGTCATCTTACCATTTTTTCTACAACATTTTTTATAGAATGATTCAGAATGTGAAAGTGCTATGGTATTGAGAATACATATCAAGGTACCTGTGGTAAAAGTTTCAGTTCTTGATTCACTATAATTATGGGGATACACTCCGTGGAAGATAGGGTTTCTGACCAGTTGTGAAGCTAGTCAATAAACAAGTGTTCTGGGTAAAACAATCATAAATTATTCATAGAGAATCAAAATGTAGTGGGACAAATTGGATTGGAAATAGTACAGACTATAGTTTCTTGTGTGGATGTTTCAGAATCTGATGTTAAATATTGAGCGCGAGGCATGCTATACAAGTTCGGTCTCCTGAATAAACCAGAATTGAACAAGGTCTACCATTCTCTTTATAACTTCTTTTTGGGGATGATTCAAGGAGTGAAACTTGGAGAAGTTTCAGAGAATACATTGAGTAATATTATCTATAGGATCAGAGTATTTCAATAATTGAAGAATTGCAGAAGTTGAAGAAGTTTCATGAAGCATTATCAGGTTCTATGTGATGGTTGGTTGATGGTGATGATTTAATATAAAGTTTTATTATCTTTCATATATTCTTGGGTGGAAGGAACGGGAAAGGATGGAGTGTTAAAACCTCTCTTGATATTGGAGGATTGTATATTCCTCTTGGAGGTTTATCCCTCCCTTTACATTTGGAAGTTGTAGATACCTTTGGAAGTCATTACTTCCCTTGAAAAATAACTATTGATTATTTCTCATATATTGTGCATGGTGTACAGTGGTGTATTGGTGTAAATATTATACTATTTTCCATTTCTCATTGGATATAATTGAATGGTTTAATTATAAGTTGAAAAAGTTTTTAAATTGTACTTGATATTGATTCACCCCCCTCTCAGTATCAATAGGTATAGGGTGCCAAATTGCGAATGATATAAACAAGGCTCTGCTTGGTTGAGGATACAAAAACTTCTTAGGCAACGATTTATAATGCAACACGAGAACTGGATAAAGGCTCAGTATTTCAAGCGAGGGCATGAGATTCAATCACAACTTAACGCCAAAAAATATCCTTTTTTATGTCTTGTAGTCTACTTGGTGTGAAAAAGGGGTAAACTTGTGACAAATAGACGTCTTTTCAAATCCAATTTACAAGTGTGATAAAGACAAGTTCACTCAACGATCTTTTCCATTTTTTATAATGAGTCGGAAAAGAGATTAACTAAGACTCATGACCTTTCAAATCCAATTTAACGAGTGTGAAAGGGAAAAATCACTTGGCAATATTTTTAGTTTTTATACGAGTCGAAAAATAGCTTAACTAAGACTCCTTTGTTGGTTGTGGAGCCTGATTATCTTCGTGATTTAGAGGTCTTTTACTTTCAGCCGTATTTATACCCCATGAAGTATTTACACCCAGAATTATGTACACTCTTCCACGTGGGGGAGTGCAGAGGGGGGGTACCCCCTCTGCGGGGTCTGGGGGCAAGCGGGGGTTCGGGGGCGAAGCCCCCGAAGGAAAAATTGCCTTGTAATTGTATATTGTAATTTCATTGTAAATCTGGACCATTCATTATAAGGTCGTAGATGTAATGATAGAGATTATGTTAGGGTTTTTTTACCTAGAAGGCAACTCTCTTTTATGAGGGAAATGTATTACGGCTATGGTTGATGGTGAATATTGTATTCTAAGATAGGAGACCGTGAGAGAAAGAAGAGGAAGTTACAACGGGTTTGTTGTAGGTTGTATCCCTTCATATGTTGGATAATAATAAAGGAAGGACCCAACAATTTCTCTGGTGGACGTATCCCACACTGGGTGAACCACGTAAATCTGTGTCTCTATTGTATTGTGTATCTTCTTTGTTTTGTTTCTGCATTTTCTTTATTTTATTGCTCCACGATCCTGTTTTCTAACAAGTGGTATCAGAGAGAAAGTCAACTCACAGGAAAAGAGGGTTCCTGGTTCGAGTGGGAGCAATATCGAAAGATGGAAAGTTTAGGGTCGAGAAATTTAATGGCCAAAACTACCAGTTATGGAAGATGCAGATGGAAGACTATTTATATCAGAAGGATC
>SNQJ01S0004352.1:128394-140971 GCA_010110895.2 Picea sitchensis
TTCATTAAAGCTCGAAAAGCACGGGGGAGGGAGGGGGTCCGATGTAGTTCATTAGTGTTGATTTATTTTTGGGGATGTGTGAATGTGAAGTTGCGGGTGGGGGGGAAATGATTTGACATTTATTTTATTTGTTTTTTAATTATTTGTTTTATGTCTGTTTTTTAATTGTTTTATGTTTATTTTGTTTATGTTTTATTATATTATATGTTTACATTTTGTTTTGTTTTTGTTTATTTTAGTTTAGTTTAGTTTTAATATGTTTTTATGTTTTATTTGTTATATTTTTATTTTATATGTTTTATTTATTATGTGTGGTTTAGTTTAGTTTTTATTTTATTTTAATTGATATATTATAAGTTTTTGTTGTATATTATATGTTTTTTGTTTTGTTTAATATATATNAAGAGGAAGTTACAATGGGTTTGTTGTAGGTTGTATCCCTTCATATGCTGGATAATAATAAAGGAAGGACTTGGCAATTTCTCTGGTGGACGTAGCCCACACTGGGTGAACCACATAAATTTGTGTCTCTATTGTATTGTGTATCTTCTTTGTTTTGTTTCCACATTTATTTTATTTTATTGCTCCACAGTCCTCTTTTCTAACATCTTTTTGGTGTTTTACTGAACATGTAAAGCGGGAGGCCAAGGCTCCCGTCTCGGTCGTCTACGAAAAGTCAATATTTCACGGATAACTGACAAGATCTTGGGAAAACCCAAGGCTCTCCAAGTCGAGGAGGAGAAAGTGATAACAGAGGATACGGTCTCTATGATAGTTCGAATCATGTCTCTTAATAGAAAAGACATAGGTGGGGGTACAGGATGCCCCATCAGGTCATCCCAATCGAAGGGAACTTCTTCAGGATTTGGAGAGAGAGCATTCAGGGGAAGAATAAATCTCTCTTGTTCAGAAGGAGTAGGGTTAGGAATGTTGAGTACATGACTAAGAGTTTCATCACTCTCTTCAAGGAGAGTAGGTTTGACCATAGATTGCACTGGTGTGGATGCTTCTTCAATTGTAGGTTGAAGAGGGTGCATAATAATCGGGGAAAGAAAAGATTCACTTTCGAAAAATGAGGTGAGTTCAGGAAGGGATTGTGGTGGTGGGGCCACCAACATGATTAAAAGAGAAGAGATGAGATGATAAACCAGGGATGTCTCATATTATGAAGGGATCTTGGGTGAACCCCACCCTTCTAGTATTTCGGCAGTAACCAAACACAAATGAGTAAGATGATTTCCCTCACAAGTCCTAAAAAGGAATTTAGGCTTATGTCTGAGACATATAGGCTTCTTGATGTAACTAGAAGGGGAAATAGAGTCATCTCCTAAATGATGAATAGATTCTGGAGACGTGACATGGATGTGGTTCGGAGTGAAAAGGATAGTGCCCCCAACATAATTAGTAGAGGTTGGGTGCGAGTTGTCGACATAATTTGTAGAAAATGTTGGCCTATCTCCGACATGACTGGAAGAGGTTGGGGATGGAGCACTAGTGTGATTGAAAGTGACAGGACTGGAGATAGATGGTGGTACTTGATTCCAAGGTCCGAGGAAATATTGATTCTAAAACATTGCAAGCCAGGAATGATCCTGGTGTACCCCCTGTCTCTTCCTAGAGAGGAGATGGCCAATGTCAAAATGTTCCAAAGAGGTTTGGATGGGTATTGTCATTGAGGTATGTGAAGAGACCGAAGTAGGATAGGAATTATTTGAGTGAGGATATATATTTTCTCCTTGTGAAGGGGTCCCATAAAGAGGGTAACCCAAACTGTAAAATTGATTCTCCCCATATGAAAGACTTGGGGGTACTTGAGGACCTGTCATGGAAAAAGAGTTCAAAGGAACTGACATGGAAGATGAAATATACATGGGTGGGGGGTAATAAGTGGGATAAGCACCCATATGAGCACTGGCACTTGGAAGAGCATAGTTAGCATTGGATTCATAAGAGGGAAGTTTCCAACCTCCCATGGGGACACGACTCATATCAAACGACGAAGTAGACATTGTAGCCATGATGCCCCCGGATCCCATGCTAGGATTCATATATGTGGACTAGGGAGATGATTGCATGGGTGAAGGCATATCAAAAAAAAATTTACTAGAGACCCAAGGTGTGGACTGAGTGTTGTAATTCTGCACACCATTGTAAAAAGCGGAAGTATCTATCCCCATAAAATGAGTAGGCATTATGAGGTAAGTAGCAACAAATGAGGGAGAAAAAGATGCTCAACTATCCATGATGGTGAAATCCAACAAATACTCCTAAGGCCAACTAGTAGTCAAAGAGCATACTAAAAAGTCAAATGGTCAATAGGCATGCAAATGAGCTAAAGTGGTTGAGTGGCCTCCCTCGCTAAAAAAGGCATGTCTCGTCCAAGAGGGACCTAGGACTCCCTACTAAAGTTTGGAGGTAACATAATTAGTTATAGGAGCCCTCGTGGGCTTAATAACCAGTCATTGAGATCCACCCAGAGAGGTAATCCTCCATAAAGGTCATGTGATGTCCGACCCATATCTAACCCAGGGTACAAGAAGAATAACCCCTGCAAGCAACCTATGAGATACCTAAGTTAATAAAATAATAAACCATTGTATAATCGATGCACAAGTGAGCATTCGTAAGTCCGGATCACCATATGGGAAGGGTAGAAAATCCCAAAACCTTGAAATCACTGACTCCCATAGAGGTATGGGTACTAGAAAGATCCCCAAATACGAATAAATCTGCAGAAATATCTCTGACGCTAGGTGAGTATCCAGGGGTTATCCCTTCAACTAACTTCACACGACCTCATGATTAACTACAGTGTGAGTGGAGCCTCCTGATATTACCAATTATAAAATGGACTTATCAATTCCCTATCTCAAACACATATGTTGATTTAATTTCCTTGGAGAAGTTTACTCACAAAATCCTATTCCAAGGCACTAAATCCTAGACTAATTTGTGCACCCTAAAAATAAAATCGTGACTAATCAATTTTAGTTTAAAGCATAAATTTTATTGGTTGTGATTACTCAAAAGGGTATGGAAGAAAAACTCATGATATTATGACCCTACAATAAGATAAATATGAGTGTAATGCAAAGTCTATCTTTAACTTTTCAATGAATGATATGCTAATAAAAATAGTGCAATTTTCAATTTCAAGTCTCCAATTCAGAAGTAAAATGCAATCTTTCGCTAAATGTACCAAGCTAATAATAAAGGTTCAAAGAAAAAAATGTTAACCAATGCAAAATGCCTATTTTTTTTTTTCTGTATTTTCAATATATCAGAAAGAAAATGCATGGACTGAGAAGCAGCCTGATATAAAACTTCAACTATGTATAAACGAAATAACTCAAGCAGAAAACCATGAAGCCAAGAAAACAAACCAAGGTTCAAGGACAAATCAAAAATGAAAAAACAATGAAAAAGACTACGCCCATAAATTCAACTCCCAATAGACTTCATGTCAACCCATAGAATCTCAATAGGCACAATAGAGACCTAAGAAGGCTCAACACACATCAAATCTCACCCAGTAGTCACTAAACCAAGCAAGAAAGCAAGGAAAAGTGGTATACACGACTATTCAGGAGAAAAGTGTGTATATATGCATCTTACAAAGAGGAAGAACGCGTGTGTACGCAACTGTTAGGAAAAAAGAAGCGTAGAGGCTTTAAAACAAGGCCAAGCAAGGGTAAAAGGCTAAAAACATAGAATTAGAGTGAACATACTCTGTTAAGAAGTGATACGACAAGAAACACCAAGGAAAAAGAGAAATGTAAGAAGAAGAATACTTCAACCCTTAGAAGGAAGATCTCTCCCCAGTGGAGTCACCATTTCTGTTATGAGGGAAAAACTCTCTGAGGTCAAGGGTAAACCACAACAGATAGGTATGACTGCAGAAATCAACTCAATTCCATCATATGCTATATAAACTAATGTGCAAGATAAGATAGAGGCCTACCTTGATTCACCGTTCGATGATGGTCCACCATTGAGCACTTCGACCCAAAACTTTATACCTGCAAGAAGTTCTTAATAGACAAGAGGAGAAATTATATAGTGATAATATAAAGGGGTTAGAACATCAGATAGAATAATCCATTAATAAACATTACAAACATGCCCATGGATGATAATCATATATTTTCATGATACCAATAGGATGGGAAATGAGTATTTCTATTAATATTTGATCAGTATAAGTGACAACATTACAGTCTTCCATGTCGGCATGGTTCAAAACCAAGACACCAAGTTCCTTCCAACTGGGTCTCCACCACTTCACTCCTCAACCAAAGGCAATCTCAAAGGAGAGAGACAACAAGGTTCTCTCAACAATAGGTAAAGAGCTTGGGGGTTGAACACTGTGTTCAGACTTGAGGGAAAAAGGGATGCAGACTCAATATGAAGTAATTTCTCTAGAGTAACTTTGCTCTCAAAGTTGAATGCTTTATCCTCTTTTCCATAGCTTGGAATTGTGCTCTTATATATTTCAAAATGCAATTGAAGGGCCGAGTCAGAACGTTTCCAGTATATGGAAGGCCAATGATTAGAGATATCCTATCGTGACATGGAAAACCAACTCTATTTTTGTATTTTTTGGCACAAATCCTGATGTGCACAGGCTGTAGTGCAGCAGCCTATGTATACGCTTGTTGCATAGCTGTTAGGGAGTGTACATGTGGAAAAATGTGTATTTTTAGCTCTGGATTCATCAAAAAGGGATGATAAACCTGTATTGGGAAATGGAGAAAGGCCCTCTGTGCAATATAGCAATGGTGAGGCAAATCTTTCTATAACATACATTTATCTTCATGTCTATGATTTCGTTTGATAATTTTTTAACCATGCATTGTAGATCTTCTATATCTCCATTACCTTTATTGGGAATTTGTTCAACCGGTTTTCCCAGTGGTCTAGTCAAACGGAGTCCTCTCCTGGGAGGGGGGTGGGTTTATTTATTTACTAGAGAGGCCTGACCTTTTCTTTAATTTGGAATTCTATCGTTTTGGCCTCTTCAAAATTTTCTTCCAGGGTTTGCTTAGTGGCACTTTTTACAAACATAGAAATAGAAGCTGGGAGGGCATTGGCATAAACCTCGATTTGTAAATCTTGAGTTGGTTTTGCAGTGGGATGGAGTTTGTTTAAGATGGGCGTGAATATCTGATTGAAATATTTGACCCTCTCTTTCAGACTCATGGTGGCTACGAAAAACTCATCCATCAGGGCTCCCGTAGTAGTTTCCTCTGCAAATTTGTCTAGAAAGTATTTCTTGAATTTAGTCCAACTGGTTATATATCCTACTGGAAAATTAAAATACCATGTGGAAGCTGAATTTTCAAATGTGTAGGGGAAACGTATGCAGACTATGTCTTCATGTTGAACATTCATGAGTCTAATCGCGAGTATGAACTTCTTGATATGATCTTTAGGCGAACCTGAAGTCTCAGGGTTGTACTTAGGAAGCAACTTCTACAGATGTTGGGGAAGATTATGTACTCATACAGGGATGGCTATGATGACTCCGACCAACAAAGGCTGGTTTTTCTGAAGTGGGATTTCTCTTTCTTCCTCATGGTTATTATTACCTTCCATATCTTTGGAATCCAAGTCGAACTCTTCTTCTTCCGAAAAGTTGTTTGGCTCGGAGATGTTGATGGTTGGCGTTTCGAGTATTATATCAAGAGGTTCTTAGATTTCGGTAATCGAGAAATCTATTAAGTCTTCTACGGAGTGTACAAAAACCTCGTCGAGAGTACTAACCACTGGTTTTATTTGTTGTTTTCTTTGAGGGAGTATGGGAGATAAGGACAACACATTGATCTGTTGGGCATAGGCTCTAGTGATTCTCCTGAATTTATTCACTTCCTCGTGAGGAAGGGCATAAGGTATTTTAGGGTGAAAAGGTTCTTCCTCGGGCTGTGGTGAGTTACCCGCTTTTGGAGTACTCATCATATGTGGGTTGTCATTTGAATGACTATCCATGTCTGTTACAAATCTATAGGCTATTGGAAATGCTATATAAAATATATACTCAGCCATTCATTCTCAGGCCCTCCTTCTAGCACCAATTCTGTTGATGGGTATTTTATCCCTTGACTCAACAGTAGGAACCAAACCTGCCACTAAGGCTCAATTAGACTCTATAGAATTTGAAGATGGAATGGGTCTCTAGATCTTGCAATCCAGCCAATTTTATCGGTGGGCTTTGTGTTTTCTTTTGAAGGCTCTTCCTTCGGTTATGACTATTCGCTTCTGTATTTTCTCTTGGGTAGTATTGGTAGGAGAAGTGCAAGCCAGTATAAACCAACTTGACCACAAAAAGGATTTAGTTTTAACTACTGGGGAAGAGGTTGATCTTGGGATAACCCGTTGCTCAAACATGAAGACAATGATTCTATTCCATGAGCCTAGTACTAATACATTAACCATGCGAGCACCCAATTACTATATGAGAAACTAATTATCAAAAAGAAAGAACATATGTAATAAGATAATGGCAAGAAAAATAATTCATCTACCATAACCCTTCATCATATAATAACACAACGATTCATATTCATCATTAAATCAAATAACATCAAGACATTGCACCAGATAACTTGGCAACATAATCAATTTCTCTTACTCATTATTGCATCATTCATGAAAAATGATAGGAAGTAGTTCTTCTCCGAATCCAATCACATGCATCTGATGAAAATAGTTTGTCTTTGGCCCAGCAAGACTTCTCAATTCCTAACAGCTTCAAAATAATTCTTAACAACCAAAAAGAAAGAGTTCTTACAACAACCATCGACCTCATACTAATTGGCCCACGTCTTTATTTATAATATAATTTTTTAACTAAACTAATGGCTAAGTGTAGTTTAAACAAAAAAAATCACCATGTTGCGTTATATTCTAACAACTTATTTAACAGTCATCCCCAGATACTTATTGGAAAGGGTGACTTCTCTCATATTCAATCCAGCTGACAAACAATTCTTCACAAGTTTGGGCCCATGGAAATATGTGGTGTTCCATCAGGGCCACATATATTCCCCTGATGTCTAATGCACGTGCCCGGTACTTTACTAAACTGGACTTTAACTATTGTAGCATGGTTTAGGATCTAATTAGATGTTCTGCAAATTATTGCACTTTCCCTAGCCTTGCATTAGCTATCTTTGCGGACTCTTTGGTCCATAGTGAATCTTGATCGGTAGGAATCTTTACTACATCGCTTAGGTTGACGAAATTATCGAGGGTGTCGAACTTGGGGAACTTGGCATGTTTCATCGCTCTGACGATTCTTCTTCGGTGTTTCTTTTGGGTTCCTCGACGAGATCAAAGAGAAATCTTTGTTTGGTAATTGGGGAAATGTTCCTGCAATCGGGGTTGAGATAGTTTAGTGATCAAGTAATATGATATAAGGTACCAAAAAATAGAATAGACCGATGCATACTTGTGGAGATCATTAGTCTCAATCATTTAATACTTACGTGATCCCAGTTTATCCTTTGAATGACCTGGGATGTATTTATTCATTTCGCCACTCCTCTTTAGTCTAAACAAATTACCTTAGCGCACCATAGCATGGCCAATAAAGAATGACATATATGAGCGTTGGAACCATCATAGTAGCCTTTGGGGGTTGGGAAAATATGCCAAAGTCAAGTGTGTGCATGTATACTCCTAGAAGGTCGAATACCATAATAAGGAAGTCGTTAAATGGCTCTAGAATCCATATCACCAAGTGTGTCAACTATAATTCATCAATAATGGAAGTTGGCGAGTTTGAAGAGATTGGAATGATCATACTGTACATCCCTTGCAACTCTGATCGATGACGTTTTATGCATTTTGGATTACATCCATCGAGAAGATGTGATGCGTTAAGTATTCAAGACATACTGCCGTGAGGCGTGAGTGTTATTTTGGCACAATCCAGTTTTCTCCTTTGTTTCACTATAAATTATAGGAGTTCTGTGGGGAATTCTATGCATAAGTCGAGTTTATACCTCTGTAATGTTGGTATTGCAAGTTTATTCAGGCGAAACTCCGTGTAGTGGTCCTTTACCATTTGCAGACGTCCAAGCCACTATGTTGTTCCATTATGGGACCCCATTTAAACAAGGGATGGGATTTGCGAGGTAGCCAAAGTGCCAGGTCCGAGCCCCAACGTGCCTGGGACTCTTTCTTATTGGCTTCCAGTGTTCTTGAAGCTTCGACAAGCGCTATAGGCCTTTTCTCAGAGAGGGTGTCAGTGCCTCTAGAGGAAGTTGGGGTGGAGAGAAGTACGCCTGAAAGAGGTATGATGGGGGTTGTTCCCCCATAAGAGAAGACACCATGGAGAAGGGGGAGGCTTAGGAAGGATACAGGAAAAAGAGAGGAAGACCGCCTCCCAACTGAGCGGAGTGTACATCCTACCGCTGAGGGGTCTACGACACTTACTAACTGGTCAGAGCCTGTGGGGACTACCAGTAAAGGAAGAAGGGGATGAAAGGGAAGGGAAAAAGCACCAGGTTCTCTGGTCAAGAGTTCCATCCAACAGTTAGAGCATGCCCAACTTTCCATAGCTGAACTCTACCAAGAAAATAGAGAGTTGCGGAGCCAGTTGGTGGCAAAGAATTAGGAGGTATTGAAGTCACAGGGTCGCGAAGGAACCACAGTTTGGCTCCAAAGACAACTTAGAGAAGCTCAATATACAATTGTGTAGTTGCACAAGGCATAGAGGATGAAAATGAAAGAGGAAAAAGAAACGTTGCAGGGTGCGAGAAGTAGTCTGGGAGAGGGTCTGCGCATCAGAGATGCATAATGGGCGGGTCCTGCTTTTCATTCTCCGAATTGACGCTTAACATTTATTCTCTTTTGTCATAATGGTTTTATACTCTCACTGTGACTGGGACAGTCAATGAAGACCCCGACGATATCTATTTGTATGTGGCCCAAGTTTGGCAGGAAATTTTAATTATATAAAAAATTTGAAGCGTCTTGAATGTATCATGTTCCCTTTTGGATGTAAATTAACCATATTCTTTTTGCTCGAATTATGGGATTTTATAATTTTTATTATTGCATTGTATGTTTTTTGATATGTTTCCTTTAAAACTTCCGATATCGATTGATGCTGACGTGGCGTTATTAACCCAGGGTTATTTAAAATATTTAAACATACAATTTATCATTCGACTGGTGGGTAAGGATTGCACTTGGGGACTTTATTTACGTCGAAAGAACTAAAGGAAATAGATATTGCGACTGCCTATACTTGGATGGCGTCAGGGATCGACATTTAAAATGTAAAATTAATGTGTATTTTACTTTGTGAATTAACATTTTTGTAACTCCCCAACGCCGAAATCCCATCGGGTGTCGACGGTTGGCGATACCGCTCCTCTCCTTGCGTGAAGCTTATTTTTCATTTTCCTTCCGAAGCTGGATGGATTGGTCTTCAAAGACATTCCTACCAAAGTTCATTCTAAAAACAAAAGACTTATGTCTGCCAACGCTGATGAAGATCGTTGCTCGTCTATTTTAAACTTATCAAATGATTTTCGTCACCTTTAATCTTTACTTGTGTCGAACTCCTATGTGCGTTGGGGAAATATTTAGTTTTGTGATTCCTTAAGTAGTTTTTAAGTAACCTTTAATGGTTCAGATGATTCTTTATTTTATGTTCAAGAAAATTTAAAAAAATCAAACATGAAACAAAAAAGATAAGCGCGGGTATTAGTTTCATACTGAAGTCAAAACAGACAGTGCAAAGGATCAAGTGGTTCCCAAAAGGTAAAAAATGGACATAGACTTTTTAGGGTGTGTTGAGTGCTCAACATGGATGTCGACGTTGATCAAGAAGGTCAAGAGAGTTGATAACATCATTTCAAGAGAAGTAGATCACTGGTTTGATAACAACATTAGAGGGTACATTACCAATTTTTCTATTGACAAAGTAGATTCATATAGTGAGGCATAGATATATTTCTTTAAGGGACCTAGAGGAAAATTTTTACACTTTTTGAAGTTTAAGATAACTATGCTATTGCATGAGAAGAACATTTTGAAGATACAATAATTGGTCGGATTGAAGAGATAATGTTCAAGAATGCAGACAACGACAATGACACAGAGGTTGGACATATGCGTAGTGGGAGAACCTTCCGAGAGGTTACTCTAGTAATCCTGTTTGAGCAGAGCCATGAACCACTAGCATAGGATGAAGGGTTCTATAGTGGAGAATAATAAGAGTTATTGACCTAGGAATATTCAGGGTCTGTTGGTCCAGAGGAAGCGAAAAATGCATAACCTCGCTGGGAAGAATCAGAAACTTCAAGAACTGCATAGACTATTGAAGTAAGTACTGTCACTCCTCCTATTTTTTAGCAGAGTTAAGTAACTAGAGTAGTCAGAGTTATCAGAGCACTCAAAGAACTATTACTAGCAGTTCATCACATAATCAGTCAAGAAACCTAGGAAGATCTATGGCATATGAAATGAGGCTACCTATCTTTAGGGGAGATGGATATGAAGATCTTGATCAACACTGGTTTTTATGCGAGGTTGTATGGAGTATTAAGAAAGTCAATGATGAATAAATTAAGAGATCTCAATTTAGTACTACCTTGAGAGATCACGCATTGAGTTGGTACATAAAGTTTGTTAACAGAGTTTCACAACCTAAACCCTTGAACATGATCAATACTGCATTGAGTGCATAATTTAAGAAATCCAAGTCAGAGTCACAATGCATTATAGAACTAAAATAAATCAAGAAGAAAGTAGCTAAACCTATTTGGGAGTTTGATCAGAGGTTTAAGACCTTAACAGGCCGGTTGAGTTTTCAGATCCTAGACTAGCATAATAAGGAATGGCTCATTGTTGCTCTCCTACCACACATTAGAGTTCCTCTGCTACAATAGAAGGTTGCTTCATAGGCTGAGGTGTTGGAAATCACCACGAAACTAGAGTCATCCCCTATGGAGAATCCATCTCAGGTATGATTCAAATTTTGAGTCAAGTAACTAGCTTATCTCTACAAGTTGAAGATATGAAGAAAGACAAGGGGGAAGATAAAAGAGAAGATATTTGGTGTATCAGATGCAAGTCACAAGGCCATGATAAGGAGCATTGTCCCCTATTTCATGAATACTTGGCCTTTGGAGCTCTGATCCCTTTGAAGTAGGTTACTCTACCTTGGTGTGAGGTATGTAGAAATAGACATCACCCTGGTGAATGCTATTACATGCAAAAATATGTTCAGACACCTACAAATATTTACTACACATTATGTAAATTTGTGGGGCATGATGAGAAGGACTGTAGGGATTATGACCTCTTCCATGAAAGGTCAAGAGATACATATAGGATTCAAGGAGAGATGTAGCAAGAGGGAAATACTATGCATTTTAAGTCCCCGGGAAGAGGAAACTTCAACCCTCGCAATGGATTCAGAGGAAGAGGAAGAGGAGGAGGCATGGGTCAAGGTAGAGGTCAGATCATTTGTTATAACTACGCACAACCAGGTCACTTGGCAAGGGACTACTAGAACCCTTATACCACTTGCAACTACTACAACACATTTGAACATGTCATTGAAGATTGTCCCGTGCTATTATACAAACTTCAGGAGAGACGAGGAGGAAACCAACAAGTAAAACCAATCTCAACAGAACCTCGTGGAGAGTGTTAAATTTTTAATTAAAATAAAGTACCAAGGCAAGTGTTTCTCTTTCCTAGGCACCTAAGGGGGAGAAATTGCCGAATATGGGTCCTAGTCATTTAATTTGTGAGATGCAAATTAAAAGGTGACTTTATGATTAAAGTGAGGGTAAGTGAAGAGACACCAAATCTCAGCCACCCATCTGATCTAATCTCAACCGTTAGATTAGAAAAATCCTCACCTTCCCTCATGAAGTCGACTTGGGCAAGAGGGCACACCCATTCTTGGGTAAGTTGAAGAATTCTTGTTGAGAGAACAACAGAGAGCAAGAGAGAGGTCGAGCTGAAGAAAAGAGACAACAACTGCAATTTCTGGGAGTATTGGCATGCATTCCAAGGCTTCCGAACAA
Organism: Picea sitchensis; assembly: GCA_010110895.2. NCBI lineage: Eukaryota > Viridiplantae > Streptophyta > Pinopsida > Pinales > Pinaceae > Picea > Picea sitchensis. The sequence continues at coordinate 140,445 of SNQJ01S0004352.1, forward strand.
CATTGAGTGGCATAGAAATTGAGTCTTATCAGAGTTTTGGCATGAATTTCGAGACAGTCCGTACAACATTAATTGTTGGGATAGCCGTACAGTTGTACGGATTTCTGGTTTAGAAATCAATGAGCAAAGCTACAGGAATGTCCAGATAAGTTTGTATAAATATCTGAAGATGAATATGCTGTAAAAGAATTTCTCATAAGCTCATAAATAATACAAATCCCTCTCTCACTGGTTTTCCCCTTGTGGGTTTTTCCAGTGTCGAAGTTAGACCGAATATCTTTGTGTCTATATTTTCTAAGTTTTGCATATTGCTGATATTTTATTTCTGCATTGAAAACGATGTTCAGGATCCTCATGTTTCAGTTTTAAAATTTATTTTCTGTTAAGTTTTTTATATGCTGAAACACAGTGTTGTAACATATGTTGAAACACAGTGCTGAGTCATATGTTGAAACACCGCTGTGAGTATATGCTGAAACACAAGGCTATAACATATGCTGAAACACAGTGCTGAGTCATATGCTGAA
>SNQJ01S0004352.1:142786-167864 GCA_010110895.2 Picea sitchensis
ATGAGAAGTGGACTAGGATACCAGAAAGAAGGAATGATTCCAAAAGAGATGAATATCCAAGAAGACCTCCTACCTTCAGGAATCAAAGAAGCTTCAATCAGTATGAAGGAAACTACAGAAGAATAGATCATGAACCCAAATGGACTACATCACAAAGAAGCCCACTTACTCCAAGGTATCAAAATTTCTTTCTTGGTCATTTTTATACTTGCAAAATTTTTGGACATAAGACAATTAATTGCAGAATCAATGAAATGAAGACATACGCAAGAAACATGAATGGTGTAAATAGAATATATGGAAATAATCATGGATTTGTCAACATAAGTTATAATTCATTTTCCCATTTGATGGACAAAAATATTGCATGCTACAAATGTAATTATCTTGGTCACAAAGAACGAGATTGCAGATATATGAATGAAGATGTCCCTATGCCAACCACAATATGGAGAAGAAAAGAGATTCCAAACAATGAAGATTGTCGAATAGCATTGATCGCTAAATAATGTAAAGAAGAATACAAATGGTACATAGACAGTGGATGTTCTTCACACATGACTGGGGATCAAGACAAATTCATCAGCTTGAAGAAAAAGGGTGGCAATGTTGCATTTGGAGATGACTCATCGGCCAAAATACTTGGAGAAGGTGTAGTAGAGTTTGGAAGAAAAAATGTAAAAGAAAATAATGTTCTATTGGTTGAAGAATTGAATCATAATCTACTCAGTTTTAGTAAAATGTGTGATCAAGGATACACTCTTACGTTTGATTCCCGAAAATGTAAAATCAGAGAAAATAACTCAGGAAGATTGGTTGCAACTGCAACAAGAATATCAAACAACATATACATCCTAGACATGAAAAAGAGAGATAAGACATAAGCCACACAAAAGGATTCTAAGGAAGAAAAATTCCCAAAGACCAAAAATAAGGATGAAGTATTATTGAGTGCCACATGTTTAGGGGGAGCAGCCCCAAAGAAGAGAGTTACATTTTTCCATTAAACTTAGGGGGAGCAGCCCTAAACTTTGCCATTGATGTCAAAGGGGGAGAAAAATTGGGATCATGATGATAGGGGGAGCATGAGTGTTGCCATCAATGACAAAGGGGGAGATTGTTGGAAGATTGGTTGTTGTCATTGATGTCAACCCTAGTCATGGTTTTGGATCGCAAGATTGATAAAGGTATTTGGACATGAAGGGAAATGCACATGCATATACAACACCCATGAATAGATAGTATGCATCATGTTGTTTCTGGTGGTATGTGGCACGCCACGTGGATCCTCATGGTTGAGGAGAAATGAATTTTTGAAGATGACAAAGTGAATTGAAGAAGAAAGTACATGTAGGCCCTGAAGATAAGTAAAGAAAAGAATTACAAAATAAGAAAGTATCAGGTCGGATCTAACGTTAAAATGAAGTGACATAAATGGTATAAATAAACATCATTATACATTCATTTTGATACAAGTTGAATTTCAGAGGAAATAAGAAGTAATGAAGGCTAGATTTCAAGGGAGGATGAAGTCTTTTGGTGATGTGTTCTAAGGTATGTTATTTTCAGGTCATCTTACCATTTTTGCTATAACTTTTTTTTCTATAATGATTCAGATGGTGAAATCGCTATGGTATTGAGAAGACATATCAAGGTACCTCTGGTAAAAATTTCATCTCTTGATTCACTGTAATTATGGAGATACACTCTGTGGAAGATAGGGTTTGTGACCAGTCCTGAAGCCAGTCAATAAACAGGTGTTCCGGGTAAAAAAACTATAACTTCTTCATCGAGAATCCAAATGACGTGGGACAAATTTCATTAGAAAGAGTACGAACTGTAGTTTCTTTTGTGTGAGTTTTAGAATCGGATGTTAAATATTGAGCACAGGGAATTCTGTACAAGTTCGGTCGCCTGAATAGACTAGAATTGAATAAAGTCTACTATTATTTCTATAACTTCTTTTTGGGGAGGATTCAAGGAGTGAAACTTGGAGGAGTTTCAGAGAATACATTGAATAATATTATATACAGGATCATAGTACTCTAATAATTGAAGAATTTCAGAAATTGAAGAAGTCTCAGGAAGCATTATTAGGTTCTATGTGATGATTGGTTGATGGTGATGATTTAATGTAAAGTTTTTTTATAGCTCATATATTATTGGGTGGAAGGAAGGGGAAAGGATGGAGAGTTCAACTCTCTTGATATTGGAGCATTGTATCTTCCTCTTGGAGGTTTATCCCTCCCTTTACATTTGGAAGCTGTAGCTAACTTTGGAAGTCATCACTTCCCTTGAACATTAACTATTGATTATTTCTCATATATTGTGCATGGTGTATTGTGGTATATTGGTGTAACTCTTATACTATTGTTCATTTCTCATTGAATATAGTTGAATGGTTTAAGTATAATTTGAAAAAGGTTTTAAATTGTACTTGATACTGATTCACCCCCTCTTAGTATCAACAATTAAATCATTTTTCAAGTATTATTATTTTCTTCCTGAGATGAAATCTTATCAGATCAGAGATAACTGCTTCACCTAGTAAGTCGCCATTTTTTGGGCCCCAACAACTCCCCCTAATTTTTTACAAAATTTAAAGAACCCCCATTAGAATCTTGATAGTTATTATGAGCTACAGAATCAACCTTTTCAAATAGTTCCATACCTTGGCTTGCTTTGAGACAAACTTAAGACATTCACTATAGTATAAGACATTCATTACTAGAGTATATGTCAAAATTTAAAAATGAGCATAGAAATCTCAATTTAAACAAAACGTTAATTTTGATTAACTGTTTACTTTCATTTAAATTATGATTATGTGTTCTTTCTTTTGCTCATTAGCAAGTTTGACTATTTTGACTAATGGGTTCAATACTTCATCAAATAATATCTTGGCTGATTTCTCATTTTCATAAAATCATTTGGTGATATTAATTAATTAAATTCTTTTTTATTTTATTTTGCATCTCATTTCAAAATAAAAATAATAATTAATTTATTTATTTTTTATCTATGATTTGTTTGATTTTGTAAAAAACCAAAATTAATATTTTTCTCTTCTTCATTAACTTGAAGCTTCTAGAATTTTAAGATCATATTTGAAAGAAAATTATAAACAATGTTTGTTTAGAACTTATAGTTAGTTTAAATTCATTTTTTATTTTATTGTTCTAGATTTTGTTTTATTCACAATTTTTAGGTTATTAATTTAGGTTTCTTTTTGTTTCACAGGTTTCTATTATCAAATATTTGATACGGATATGATCATGGCTTGATTTTATTATCCAAATACGTTCAAGATGATTGATCCAAAAATAATATTGGATTGCTACAAATAATTTTATGAGCAACAACAGATAAAATTTGGAAAGGCATCAAGATCAGACATATGATTTTGCAGGACTTATTGCAGCCAAACTGTGAGGAATTTGAAGAAATAGTTGAAAACCCAGAACCCAAATAAACCCATTTACCTTCTGCATAGAAATTTTCTCCAAAAAATGCACGATTTGAGAGATATTGATGTCTCTTTACAAGGAAAATTTTAGGTGGCGAAAATTAATAGTGACACCCAGACTGTTCATTCATTGTATAAATATATGAGAAAGTTCAGAGATGAAAAGATCCAAGAATTGGAGAGGAGGATTTTAATCCTTTCTCTTTTGTATATTATTTATTTTGTAAACTTTTCTTCTTTTCAAATGGTGTAACAGATGGTTGGAATCTTTGGGAGAGTGGACGAGTATTTTCAAAGAATAATATGAAATTCCTACTTAACGGCTTTTGTCCTGTGAGTAAAATGGTTTTATTTTCATTATAATATCTTCATATTTTTTGAATAATTGATTATGTATTGATTTAAATTAGCTTTAGTCTGTTTTATCAATACATGGTTAATTGTTATCATTTATGTATTAATTTTTTCAATCTTTAAGAGTTTATTATCTTAAAAATTCTTCCAGGACTACAATATGGGCATGTGATTTTGAGAAAGAATATAGAGAGAGAAATGAATTCATCTTTAGTTTAGACACGTGTGATACTTATTCCATTTCGTTCTTTCATTACTATTGTATTATGAGAATATTATTATGGTTGATTTTAGTTTTAGCTTGTCATCGTATGATGTTTTCATGCTGTGTTAAATGTTATATGTTGTCCATGTTTCTTACATTTTATTTTTTTGATTGTGATCAATGGAGTCATTTGGTGTGTGGAATTTATTTCTAATGTTAAATGATGGATAATATCAATGCCTAGAGTGAGTTTTCTTTAGTTCTTAAATATTGATTATCACAAGATCACATGATTTTTAACTAGTTGTCTTCACATTTATTTATTAATTTACTCCAATATCAAATACTTCTTTGAATGTATTTTGGAAGTGCTAGTATTATTACATTTATAGGTTTCCCTTAACAACAGTCAAGGCAGGAGCTCATACAACACAAAAAAAACTCATTTATTTGTCCGGTTAGAGGTTATTAGATGCATTCTTTTATTTTATTTAGAGTTGTTTATGAATGAAACAATGATTCCATTAATTAGCTTTGACTATTTATGTGTCATTGTTTTAATCGTATTCATTTTTATTTATTTGTTTTAATATTTAAAAACAGGCAAGAAGTGTTGTTCATATTTGATTTTGAAACCTTATCAAACAATCATTTTAGCAAGTTTTCATGCAAACCTTGTAGCTTGTATATAGATTGTTTATATTCACATTTCTTTTTAATAAAGATTGAGTAGGTAATATATCATTTGTTAGAATCATAGATTTTAGGTTAGTTTCATTTATTTTATTATTTTAGGACTTTAGTTGGCTAGCAGAGCCATTAAACCGTCGAGAATAGGTTACACCAAACTGGCTTGGGTTATTTAGGCAACCTCGGACCCGGATGTATTCTTCTAGTTGGTGGCATGTCATCCATCATTTCCTCATCCATCCATTATGGTCCGTCCATCCATCCGTCCGTCCATTCCTCCATCCATCCATCCTTCCTCCATTCCGGCTCCGTCCATCCATCCATTCCATCCATTTCATCCATTTCCTTCCATTTCGTCCTCCATCCGGCTCCATTCCTTCCATCCATCCTTCCATTTCCGTCCATTCCATTCCATCCTTCCTCCATCCGGCTCCTTCCATTTCCTTTCTTTCCTCCATCCGTCCATTCCGCTCCCTGTCAGGCTCCGTCCATCCATCCATCTCGACCCATCCTCCATTCCTTCCTTCCATTCCGGCCCATTCCATTCCATTCCATTCCATTCCTCCTTCCTCCATCCATTCCTTCCTTCCATCCATCCTCCTCCGTCCTTCCTTTCCTCCATTATCCATTCCGATCTACCATCCATCCGTGCCTCATCCTTCCTCCACCATCCATCCATCCTTCCATCCGTCCTCCTTCCTTCCATCCATTCCTCATCCACTCCATCCTTTTCCATTCCATCCATTTCCATTCCGTCCATCCATCCATCCTGTCCATCCGGTCCGTCCTCCTTTCATTCCTCCGTCCATCCATCCATCCGGCATCCTCCTATCCATCCGTCTCCCCTTCCTCCTTCCTCCGTCCATCCGGGCTTTCCATCCTTTCCTCGTCCATTCCGTCCATCCATCCGGTCCGGCTCCATTTCCATCCTTCCCTCCTTCCTTCCATCATTCACTCCGTCCGTCCATCAATCTCTAACATCTGGAGACAATACATAACCAACGAGGTGAGTGCGGACATGCACATGATATAGCACAACTTTGAGGTTGGAGAATTGATTTTCTTGAGGCTCCAACCTTCTGGAATGGGCCTGTCATGAAGAGATTGGGGCCGAAGATCAAGCCCATATTTTATGGCCCTTATGGGATCGTCTTGATGACAGGTTTCTTATGAGCTAGAGGTTCCAGAGGGGAGCAATATTCATAGCGTGTTCCATGTATCTTGCCACAAAAAGGCAGTGGGACAATTCAATAGAACATCAGAGGAGGAGCTCCCCAATGGATGAGGAGGGGCGGTTGGAGTTGGTTCGAGGGAGATCTTGGAGTTTAGTGGCGAGGGCTGCAAGGTTATGAGAGAGTGTTTGATCATATGGAGAGGGCTTCCGTTAGAGGACGCTACTTGGGAGGCGAGTAGGTGTTATGACACTTTCTGGTTAGGCATTGCCGGACAAACAATTTTACGGAAGGAGAATTTGTAATGTCCCTTTCCAAGTGAGGAATCCATAGAGGAGGGCTTAGTAGTTTAAACAGCCTTGTTAGACTATAGCCATGGCCATAAATGGGTAAACAGGGTTACTATTGGTCACTCCAATCAAAGGTTTTATGTTCAGAAAGTGACATTGAGATACAAAGGGTTAAAAGTTCTTTTAAATCAACTTGAGCTAAAAATAGAACAAGCGAGCTAAAATTAGAAGTCAATAAGAAATTAGGGTTTCGGGCAGCTATAAAAGAAGGTTCAATGACCTAATTCATCGTTATGGGTGACTTGTCATTGAGGGAGAAAGCACATCTCGGGGAGAGATAGTTGATGGATTCTAGGAGGAAGACACCAATTGGATGATTCCGGTGTTGAGAGACACACCCTAGTCATCGGGAAGATCACACGGGTCTTCATCATTATTGGCCAGTGATTGCTACGGATACACCAACAACAAGGGGCACACTTGTCCGGGGTGAGGGTGTAGCTTGAGGAGGTTGATGGATCGACTTGTCCCATACGAGGAGGAAGTTCGTGAATTCCTTTCCGACCAGGTTGAGAGGAAAGAAAGTAGCATTTTTTCACGATTCCTCATCAGTTACGTGGAGGAATCATCACCGGTGAATTTTCTAGATTTGGGAGTGTGACACTTTGGGTGGATACATCTAGGGTTCCAGAGCGATCATCGGGGTCGGATCCATGGAAACCCATAGACATTTCACAATAGGGTAAAAGTGATGGGTTTAGGGAACACATCTCGGTGATTCTAATGGTGGAATCACTAAGACACAATTTTCTAGTAGCATAGGGGCACATTCCCCCAAGGGTATCCATACGAGAGTCGGACTTACACTGGAGGAACCCTGATTTCATTATTCTTGGATACTAATCTTGATCGCCCTGATTAGATGGAGGGAGCCCTATTACAAATATTTTTGCAAGCGGACCAGTCGTTGCCGCGCAACGTGGTAAACATCGTTGGGGATCACTTCGGACCCCAAAGTCAAAAAAACACAAATGTCTAAAGAACATTTGCACGATACTATAACGAGATCCAAGAGAGCATTTCCAACAATTGGATAATTAATCCATAAGTGGTTGTGCAATACAGAGACATCGTGAACTTCAAGGAAACCAGACACATACTATGGAGCCAAGCGAGAAGGGATCAGGAAAGTGGATGTAGGTGAGAATCTTCGTCAGGAAGAATATGCCGAAATGGAAATCAGGGATTGTAGAATGGTGGAAATTCCATTCCCTCACTCAATAAATGCCTACAGAGTAGGTAGGGCGATGGAGGGCAGATTAGACACTTGTCGGGGATTCCTAAGAATCAGCCAAGCCGAGGAAGTTGACACAAAATAAAGGGGGTGTGCTAAAGAAAGCTACTCATGTTGGACAAATGAGAACTACTTGTTACAAAAAGCGTATGAGAACGACAGCACAAAGGGAACCTCATGAATGCCACCCCATAGGGCTATTTATCACTCTGTAATTTGCCTAAGGTTGTGAAGGTAGTCATAGAGGAACATCAAAACCACTGAGTCTTGGATCTAGCCCTCAAGAATGGAGAGAGGGATATCTCTGTTTGATATAGATTTGTTTGAATAGATATTAGGCTAGCTATGCATAATAGGATTTGTTTGAGGTAATTTAGAATTGGTTTGGTTGAGACATAAAGAAGAACCATTGGGCAAAATGGAGTCAAAGATTAGAGACAATTTGATGAATAAATGCTTATAAACATATATAACCAGGCAATACAGTCACATCGGTGGATTCATATAATTTGTGAGGTGGAGAGAGAAAATGCTCGGGGTCATTTCAAAATGGAACAAAGACTTATCTAGAATTTTTGCATGTAATTTCAAAAGAAAACATAAAGATTGTCTTTAAGCCAGATCAGGGATTCCATGACAAATCCTGAGCATACTCTTCTTATAAGCGATGATAATAGAAAAAAAATATGATAAACAAAGGAATAATAGTTTACATCAGAAAAATTCACCACAAAAAATGACACAAGAATTTGGAAAGAAAGTCTTTGTATTCATTCATTACAATCAATCAAAACCTGTGAGCATTTTTACATTTTTTTTGGTCATCCCAAGTCCCACACAGTGATCCCTTTGCACATTTGATTCATTACAATATATAAAAGACTCTCCCTAGCCTCCGGAGGTCGAATTCAACCACCTTGGCCAAAAAAAAGCAACAAATCCCCAAAAATATCGAACTGCAAATTTGGCCGAATCCGCTGAAAATAGGAGTACGCTCAGACATATTTTTCTCTTAAACGCTGACACCTGGGAAAAAATTGAAGGATTTTATTTTATATGGAAATGTTCTTGACAAAACCTCCTTTGGTTTCTCCAAATTGTCTTCATCTCAGAACATCTCCCTGTCAGGGCCCAAAGCAGGAAAATCCAGAGCGAAAAGGGGTTGAAAGATGGCTCAATTCTCCTTGATCATGCTTGTAGAAAATTCTGGAAATATTTTTTGTTCTTCAAGCTCATTTGAACAAAAACCTCTCTCGTTTTAAAATTCATCTCCATTTTGCCGAAATCCGCTTTGGAGTTGGCGTGTTGAGCAGGGCAAAATGGGTGGTTTGAGTTTTGAGGGAGGGCAATTTTGTAGAGAGTTCTTTCCGGACCCCCATGAGTTGGTAAGTGGTATTGGGAGTGGGGATACAATTTCACCTGGAGGTGACAAGTGTCCTCAGCCACCATATATCAACCTTCATTAAAGCTCGAAAAGCAGGGAGGGAGGGTCCAATGTAGTTCATTAGTGTTGATTTATTTTTGGGGATGTGTGAATGTGGAGAGTTGCGGGTGGGAAATGATTTGGCTTATTTATTTTATTTGTTTTTTAATTATTTGTTTTTTTATATACATTTTTAATTGTTTTGCGGCATTTTGTTTATATTTTATTATAATATATATTTTACATTTTGTTTTGTTTTTGTTTATTTTAGTTTAGTTTAGGTTTTAATATGTTTTATGTTTTATTTGTTTAACTATTTTTTTTTATTATGTTTTATTTATTATGTGATAAAGTTTAGTTTAGTTTTATTTTATTTTAGTGATATATTATAAGTTTTTGTTGTATATTATATATTTTTTTATTTTGTTTATATATATATATATATATATATATATATATATATATATATATATATATATATATATATATATATATATATATATATATATATATATATATATATATATATATATTTATTTATTTATTTATTTATTTATTTTAAAATCTTTGGTGAGTATTTTTATTTATTTATTTATTTATTTTAAATCTTTAATTAGTATTTTGATTAAAAATACTAACCTAAGTACTAACTAACTAACTTAATTATTAATTAATTAATTGATTGATTATTAATTAGTCTAACCTATTCTAACTATACTAAACTTATTACTAACATTATTAACCAATTGATTTTTCTTTTAGCCTAAGTTTGTTTATTCGTGCAGGGATAAAATTGGCGAAGGGGTGAAGGAATGAAGGGTGAGGGACTAAAGGGCGCAACGGTGGATGAAAGATGAAGTAGAGTGATGGAGGATCAGGCGAAATGGATGGAGGGGGAAATGGGAACAACCGAGAGACCAGCAAGCCAAGAACTTCATCATGAGACCCACAAATGATATTTGAATCATCAGATCTCCTATAATCATAGGACCCTAACAGGAACAAGGCTCGACCAAGAGGCCCATCATCCAAACTGGGGGTGCGAACAAAAATGCCAAGGTGCACAAGCAACCATTGTAATACACAACCACCAAGGACGATGCTGACCTCGTGGCTGAAAGAGTCCAAGACCGTGCAACTAATGAGTACGAGGACGCCCAACACCAGAGAGGTTGCATTCAGGATGAGATGACCGACATAAGGTAGGTCCTAGAGCAGATTCGAGGAACACAGAGATTGAACAGGGGAACATAGGCATTCCCCACAACATCCGAAGCAAAATCTAGGACTAAGTCGAGTGAGCACGATGCAATCTAGACCATAGCGCAGTCAAGCTTGACTTTCCATATTACAACCAACATGTTGCACATGGATGAGACTGTAGCCCAGACACCCTTGAAAGATCTAGCGTAGATACAGTTGGCAATGGAGCAAATGCCAACCAAGGCATTATACAGACTCCAAGTCAGAGTCGCGCAGGAGGTGGAGTCACCCGCCTGAACAGAAGCAACATAGTTACAACAAATAAAGGATAGAAAAGAGGAGCTAGAATTGGTGTTCAGGCAGGTCAAGCTCGATACTAAAGAAGAGAAGGATCATGCAGATAAGCTTGAGAAGGGAGTGGACGCAACCTATAACATGATCTCGAATAGTGTGCAAATAGAAAATCCCACTACAATGCATAAAATCAATCATATTTTGCAAACAATTTCCATGTCCTTCCTATATTGACACTTATTTCAAGGAGAATGCAAAAATAATGATTAAAGATAAGTTTATATTATTATAAAACTAAAGGATGGAATGGAATAGGTGAATGCCATGATAGTTTCACTAGTAAGGTGGAGAATGCCATCAAAGCTGGTAATGCCAACACCACAAGTACTGTAGATGTTGCACAAAGTTATTTTGTTGGAATTTTCCTTAGAAGTTCCATCAAAGTAAGTATATATTTATTTGACTTTTGATTTTCTCAAACAACAAAATTTTTGAGGTTTGAATATTTTTTAATATCTTCATTTTTGTTAAATAAAATATAATTTAAAATAAATATTTACTATTGTACACCACAATCTTTGTGATATCTCAATTAATGCTTAGTAATTCAAAGGTTAACATAAACATATTTTAATACAATACAACATAAATTTGTTATAATAAACAATAAATGCAACAATAAAAATATATCAAAACCACATCTTATGTGTGTAAGTCTATTTAATATATTTTCAATATGGTGTTTGTAAATGGTTGTTAACTTTTCATATCCAACATAATTATAAAATGATGGGAAAAAAACATAATTGTTCATTATAGATACCCATAATAAATGACACATTGTTGGCCCTCGACCAAGTTTTGTGGAAACATTGGTCGTCTTTGACCATTTTTGGGACTTCGACAGGCTGGTCGAAGACAGAGTGCCCAGGCGAAGCAGAGATCATGGGATCCCACCCTTTTTGCGAGCTTTTTGGGTTTTAAGGTTTATGTAACGAGTATGGGATGTCGGTCCATGGGTCTTACCCATGTTTAGGCCCCTTTTGTAATGTATAAATAAGTAGCTAGGCATTGTAAGAAGTAAACCTAGTAGGTCGATGGCTTAGTGCTAATGTTAGCTATGTGCAAGAAGATGTGTTAAGGCTTGCAGAGCTAAGTGCAAGTGTTTTGTAAGTGATTTGTGCACAGACTGTGTAAAGGCTCTATGCTTGGACCTAACTCGGGGAAGGAGGATCTGACGAGGTGCATGCATATCTCCTGTCCTATGCAGAGTTGGCTTTGTGGCTCTATGCATGTAAGAATATTCAAGGAGACTAATAAAGAAGAAGAAGAGTTGGTGGATGTAGCCCCACACTGGGGTGAACCACGTATATCCTGTGTCGATGTGCTTTGTGCTATGTTGTTTATGTATTTAATTGCTTAAATCCATTCATGCTCAAGTGCTTTATGTATGAATGAATGTTATATCTACTCTGATGTTGTGTGCTAATGGTTAGATATGCTTAGATCTTGAGTAATATTGTGTTGTTATGTAACAAGGGTTTAAACTGCGATGTGAATAAGGGTTAAAATACTAATGAATGTTAATTGCTAAGTGATCTGTTAAGTATTGTGATCATAGATCTGTGTCCCAGCTAGGTTGTAGACACTTGAGCCCTGCAACCCCCCTTGCCTCTAGCTCGGGCGAGACTTCATCTGCTTCGTAGGTGTTGCCGAAAGGGACGATAGTTAGGGTTTTGTTGGTGCACTGTTGAAGCGTTGAAACCTGGGTTTGTCCCTGTGCCAACACACATCCACAATATAAATTTCCAAACAAATAATTTACAAATCAATCTTCATTTCCATCACCCTTATTATATTCCTCACTTGGAATTGTAACATTGTTTTTCTCAAAAACATGTTTAGCTCTCAGATCATGTCTCTATACGAACCACCAATCTCCATCCAACACATCTAGGTAAAAAAACACTTGGTTGCAATGTTTTTGGGAAAACATAAGGCTCCTTACTTTCAACCCACTTTTTTTTGAGTTAATACATATCATCCCACTATCACAATCTTCCTTTACATTTATCCGGTCAAAGGTATCCCACCACTTGCAACAAAAAATAACACATTGAAACAATGAGAAGTCCACTTGTATGATCTCTTGTATCTTTCCAATGTAACCTAACTTCCCCTCTATTGGGTTTTCATCATGGTGGCCAACACGACTAGATTGATCGAACTCAACCTCTAATCCACAATTTTGGGTGATGTGTCCATCATCAACATACTTAGTGCAAAAATGATGCCCATATGCTCACATAGATAAGAAGAAATGCACCTGTAAAAATGTGAATAAAGAGAGGTGTCATATGTCTAATAACCAAAGCATTAATAAAAACATAATACATCTTGAAATTCAAATGTGTAATATTATAAATACAATGTGCTACTCAGAGAGGTTGTTCTAGATTTGTTGCACCCAATCCCTATGTTTAGTGCATCCAGATCTTCTCCACATCGATTACGACCGGACACTGCAAATTTCTCTTCTATATGGTTAACCACCCAACCATAGAAAAGTTTAGGGGCTATATATCACACATGGGATATTTTTCCATGATTTTTCCCAAAAAGAGATTCAACAACTTCCTTTTTTTCTAAAAATGATTTTCCCAAATTTTATAGAATAATTCTTTTTTACCTAAGAAATAGCCCAAATATTATATAAACTATATAAAATCCTTAGAAATTTGAATATTTTTACAAAAATATCGCCAAACATTTATAGTTTGCATATTAAGAACTAGTAAGATTCGCCAAGGTTTCTAGTTTGAGATAAATTTTCATCCTTAAAATTATCTTTGCACCCAATTGTTGGGACATATTTTTGGCATGTTTTCTTTTAAATGATCAAGATAAGGCATGCTTCTACCATTCAATTGTCTAAATTCTTTCCTATCACTATCCCATTTCCTTATTTTCTCTTCTTACAACGTGACCCATTGTCACATTTCCTTTGTGTTGTAAAGAACAAATTTATTGATGGAATCCATTTATAAATTCGATAATGTATTCAAAAATTCAAAACGAATAAAATGAGATCAAATATATATTATCAACTTAAATAAAGAATTTATTGATGACATCAAAATTTGTAAATTCGTTGATGTATAAAAGAATTAAAAAAAAATAGCATGGGATGAAATATATATCATCAACTTCAATGTAAACAATTTATCTGTACTAGATTAAGAAAATATAACTAGCTTACTTTTTATCAAGTGCCTTTTTCCATTCATTTGGAGTAGCTCCCCTTCCCTTTTGTCCTCATCTCTATGGTCGTCCCAAATGACTTCCCCTTCTATGTTGTCAATTTTCTTGATGTACTTACTAGCATAATATAACAACACATATACTATGTACCCCTCTTCCATAGAGCCCTCCAGTTTTTCCCTTTGTTGAACAAACCCCTTCAATTTTTTCATTTATCTCTCTAAGAAGAACATCCAATGACATGAGAGCACCCCATCTAATTCAACCTCATCAAGTAGGTGAATTAGAAGATGGACTTGTAAGTCCATAAAACTCATGGGTATTTTCTTCTCAAACATACAAACAATCTCAGTTTTCTCTCGACGCCACCGTGGAATGCTAGCCATATGAATCTCTCTTATTGTGATCCAACCTACAAATGCAGATAATTTAAATATGGCACGTCACAGGTACTGGGGGAAGTCATGGTTCACACAACCACACATGAGCAAAGGATGTTGAAAAAAAAAAATATACATACACATCATTAATTTCCATAAAATTGTTGGTGCATAGCATATTTTTACCATCATTGGTATAGAAGAAGAATAATTTATTCAAAATACATACAATTAGAAGGTTCATATGGTCATGTGATTTCAACCCAGAAAAATTCTTGTCTACAGTGAAGCAATGTCATAGAGTCAACCCATATAAATAAGGTTCCGTCACACCCAATCTAACATCATTTTCAATTAAAATATCATCTTTCTTCAAAATCCATGGGATGTCACCTTCTTTAAAAGACCAAGAGGGACCAACCTCTCCTCTAGTTTCGTTTCTTGGCCAATGTCTCTTTTTAGTATTTGAAGCAATAAGATCTCTCATGACAACCAATGTGTCACTTGTATTCTATGATACATGCATCCATAAAGAAGGTGAAACATATTTTAATATATGCATGGGATCTAGTAAGTGGCCAATCTTAATATTCTCTTGATTTGGAAGCTCATAACATACATATTTCTTTTTCATCCCAATGGAAATTTTCTCAACATAGGTGTCAAAAACATCAGGATCATCGAACATAGGTTCCCCATTTGAATCAAACAATTATGTCATTTCCTTCTCCTTCTACATTTCATATGCCCTATTCCAATTTGTCAATTTCATTATTTTATTTCTCTAGGTTCTCTTTGGTTTACCATTGAAAGTAGATGAAAATATTTTAGGAGGGTGTTCTTCTAGGAGGAATACTCTCGAATAGTCATACAATGAATTTTGTAGTTGGTTGGACCACCTAGCCTTTATAAAAGGTCCACAACATTTAAATCCATGATATCCTTTTGTTACAATACATATGATGTTAGCGTATACATAGCATGTTAGTGTCAAAAATATAGTTGCACCAAATGAAGTATGCCAAATAAAGTTACAGATATAAAAAAGGTGATGAGCATGCTTATCGTAGAAAACTCCTAGTCTTGGATAATCATGTGTCGTGTACACACATATTCCATACAATGTAAAATACCTCTCCATTGGGATGGGTCTTGATACATCATATACATGTATCCCTTCCCATAATGGCTTAAATTATCTGATCAATGGTTGGAGGTAGACATCCATTATCTTCACTTATCTTCTACCTGAGACTATAAGAGACGACATAATATGTCTATTCTTCACGAACAACCATGGGGGGGTATTTTTATTTATCACTACCACTGGACAAATAGAATAGTTGGTGTTTTGGAGGGAATATGGGTTAACTCCATCCATAGCTATACTCAATCGGAGGCTTCGTCCTTCATCCTCAAATTTATCAGGAAATGTATCCTCTTTATATGCTTCAAGGCTATTGAATCTATTGGGATTCACATAACTCCCAACTAACTTCTATGTGAGGCATGCCACCCCTCCAAGATGGCTAATTGTTTGCAACAAAAGAGCCTTTGAATCCTTAGAATTATAGGCAAGTGTCTCAATATCTTATGAGGAGGACCATGTTCTTCACCCTTTTTATTTTATTTATGGTTCCTGTAATGCCCACATTTTGGACATATGTCTTTGTCTGCATATTCATTTTTGTATAGAAAACAATCATTCAGACATGCATGGTATGATATATACTCAACACCCAACAATTTCAACATTTGCTTTTCCTCTGCACAACTATCAGGAAATAGATTATCACTCAGAAGTACCTTATCTTTGAGAAACCTGCAATTAGTGGACAATATAAATTTACACTGTCGTTAAGCATGAATAAAATCAACCCTTTTCTTCCTTCATTATGTGACAAGATTCCTTAAAAATTAGGGGACTTAATGGTTAGTTACCTAAAAAGTGTTGAGAAACACGCGTTTGACATACCATACATTGCTTTCAAGTTCTACAATAACATTGTTGTCCCTAGTTGGGTAGACCTTGCAGAATATGGTATTGGACCAAATAGAGGGGTGGTGGAAGCATATATCAAGATTTCAAAGAAGGTATCTACGACATCATCGTCATCCCCTGGTTCATCCCCTGGTTCATTTTTTCAGAATGCATCTAACAACATTCCCTCCATTACTTGGGTATCCTTCAAGAAATCATCCATACCAACCTCTATGTCATTTCCTTCACCCCTAACATGTGAATAACTAGTGTCACTGTCAAGGTTTTGAGTTGGTGACTCAGGACATAGTGGGAATTGAATATGTGGTTGTTTCAACCATTCTCGGTATGCTTCCTCTTCGAACTCTTTTCATTTAGTAGCAATCTTACGACTTGAAATTGTAGTGGGGTGCAACGTTATATGGTGGGCAGGTCGCTCGTCATTAGAATCTTGATTGTAAAAATATTGAGCATTACATCAATAATATTAGCAACATAATGCTTTTAATATGTACAAACATTACACCAAACACTTATTAGAAGAATGGAAATTATTTCCCAATAATAAACATGAAACCAACCCCTTTGTAAAACACATGTTGAATTAAGCAATGCATTTACATTAGTTCCATTGAAAATCCAAAAATACAATTACTCGATCATCTTTTCTTACACCCTATGAGGTTTTCTACATAAAAGAGATCAATTTCATGGTGTAATACCATTGACCTAAGATGGTTGTTGGAAGCTTCCATGTTAGGATTTTGAGGGTAAATAAGTTGTTCATATTCATCAAACATATGCTTGTTGTATCTTTCTCCTGATAAGAGATTGTGGAATTGTGGGACCATGGGAATATATTGAACATATGAACTCAATCCTAAATCTTGATCCTACAAAATTCAATGAATAATTATTAAAATGCACATGCATACATAACATAAATTCAATGAGATAAATGAATTATCAATCAAATCTAGATGTACTATAATCAACATGAGAGAACTTGAAGGAATTCTAGAGATACAGAATGAAGCACTAGAATCTGAAGAATTGGCCATTTGGTATTATAATTCTTTTTTTCCTGCATTTGAGCCAAAACCGTCATCCTGTGTAGTATATAACAATCTAAATTCAAAAATAAGTTCGAATAAATTTTATAACTTGACAACACACTTAAAAAATCGTTGTTTTTTTCTACAATATCATTGTCTTTTTCCACCCATCTATACAAGAAATTTCACAAAATTTGAAATAGTTACTTGATCCTTGGAAATATCCTCCTTGGGCATAAAAAATATGTGAATTTGATGCTCTCTCTCTCTCTCTCTCTCTCTCTCTCTTGAACTATCGTTTTCTCTTGTTGGATCTCTCCCTCACTCCCTCCCTTCTCTCCCTATACCCCCCCTCTCTCTCTTATGCATATACCCCTCTCTTCCCCTCACTCTGTATCCCCTTCCTTCCCTCACTCACTGTATCCCATTCTCTCTCTCTCCCTCTCTCTATCCCTCATTGGTGTGCTTTATCAGAGAAATATGCACTGGTGCATATTGATAAACCAAATGCACCGGTGTATGTAATTGAGAGAAGCACCAAAGATTGACCTCTATTATTTCCTTCGCAAACTTTAAATATGGATGTTTTCATTTGCATTGTGCAAATTTAATTATATTACAATGCATTATTACTTACACACCATCTTGGTACGTTATTAATTACACTTTGCACCAGTGCATTTCTAATTATATAACCAACCAACTAAATCAAGTTAGAAAAATAATGCATGCTTACTATCAATGCTTTGAAATTTGTTACGAAAATAAATCAGTGCATTATATGTATACACTGCATCAGTGCACTACTTACGGTATAGCACACCACAAAATTAACTTTTGAAAAAAATAGTGCACTGATCCAAGTGGATATTGGTGGCCACCCACCTATTCCAACTAGCTCCTCTTGACAATTTTTAGTTCAAAACATTTGTCTGTAATGAAGACGTTTCTTTGTAATTATGGGTTCTTCACTTTCGGGTCTATCTTGAAGCCCTACACACATCCAAGTGGATATTTCTGGCATCCAGGTGGATACATTGGAAGTTTTCATGTCAGTACATCTTTCTGTACTTCTAGGGTCGTTTTGGGGCCCTAAATAGTGTTTTTTTTTAGCTTGCCATAGTCAAACTATAGATGAAGTTAGAGTTTGATGACATAATTTGTAGTTCTCAAAAATACCTTTCCAATGGGCTATCACTTGCCTAAAATGGAGGTCGTATGCAAAAGTTATGAACCTGGAAAGTTGAGGTACTAACTTACCTATCGAGGCCCACATAACTTTTGGCGTTTAATCTCCTAGGGTTAGTTTTTTGGATGTCTAGGGTTTTGAAATTCATGATTAATGTTAAAAATTCCTCTAGAGCCTCATTGTAATCATTCTTCTCAAACAGATGTGCGTAGCAACCACATCTCTTCTCATAGATAACTACCACCATTCGAACAAGTTGTTTTCAGTTCTGCAGTTTTAGAGTTTCAAGCTATTTTCTTTAGTCAATAGAAGTTATTGTTCACTAGATATCTATTGTTGTTCTATGTATCTATGTGTTATTGTATTCAATATTTTATTCATTTTGTTCTTCTCATAAATCTGGATCAGTGGTATCAAAGCAGTCTGCTCTTCATTTATTTTTCTTCGTGCATGTCCCCCACAAGATCTGGGTAAAAGAAGTTGGGACTGAAACCAGTCGATCCTTTGCAAGATCGATTGTGCCAAGACCGACAAAAAATCATGGGGGATGAGAATAAAGATGATGGAACAAGATATCCTTTTAAATTGTTGCTCGAGGAATCCCTTGCGCGACAAAGGAACGAAATGATGGACAACTTTGCACAGATCCTTCGGTGGTTTCCCACAGGAGACACATCTTCATCAAGCGGCCATGAAATCCCCTTCAAGGTATAAGTAAATTTTGATATTCCATTATTTGAAGGACTGATATATGCATATGATTTAGATAAATGGTTGAATCTTCTCGAAGGGTATTTTTCGGTTCACAATTTTTTCGATAGGGAAAATATTACTTTTTCACTCCTCAAGGTTGTCCCCCATCTTAAGGACTGGTGGGATACTTACTCTGAGAAAAGGGGCACAGAGGAATCTACAATATTTGTTGTTGTCCCCACATGGGATTCCTTCAGGGATTCCATTAAAGAACAATACTACTTTGTTGGAAGCTACGAGGACCATTACACAAGATGGACCATGCTGTGTCAGGAAAGGGACTAGATAGTACTAGATTTCACCAATATTTCCCATACCCTATGCACCAAATTGGGTATCAAAGATTCTAAACGACATCTGGTTATCAAATACTACAGTTTTCTGCATAGATACATTCAAACATAAATGGAGTTTCTGGACATCGCATCATTAGGTGTGTCTTATAGATATGTTGTCAAGATCGAGTATACATTTAAGCAGAAGAGGCGAGAGTTTGGATCTACAAACTCCTCACATCCGAAGCATGGAAACGGTGGCCCCAACACACAACACAAGGGACAGAGAAAATATGGCCACTCTTAGGACAACCAATCCAAGACGCAACCCAAGAAGGGTAATGAGAATTCGAAGAAGGACACAGGAAAGTGGTGTGAATACCATAAAATCCCTTGGCACAACACCGAAGAATGTCTCTCCAAGCAGTCACTGGTGGTCGAGTTGAAAGCTTCTGAGTCAAAGGAAGATTCTGACTCTGAATCAAATCCAAAAGGAGGGAAGTGGATCATCGACGTTGAACCCAGCGCCATTGTCGCTACCACCAAATTCCATCCAAGCGAATAAGAAGAACCAGAGGAAGGGGAATGCCTCTTTCACTCACAAATGTGGGTGAAGGGGGCTCTGCTTCATTTCATTATTGATAGAGGCAATGAGAGGAACCTAATATCAGCATAGGTCATCAAGCAGTTGGACCTGTCAATGAAACTGCACCCACATCCCTACACCATTGGCTATCTTCTCTAAGGAAGAGATCTTTGCATCATCCAACAATGTTGTTTTCCCTATGACATCAATCCCTTCAAAGATGATGTATTGTGTGATATCGCTCCCCTTGAAAGTTGTGATGTTCTTTTAGGCCAACCATATTTTTGGAAGCAACATGATGTGTATGAGTCTAGACCCCGTAGTGTTATTATTACTTTGGGTAGAGAATTATACAGGATACTAGAGGTATCGTCGCCTACAACTGTTTCTTTAATCTATGCTAAACAATGTAGTAAGACCATTTCACAGATCGAGAAGTTAGTATTCTTTGTGATCTGTGCTCACAGTAAGGAGAAGGTCGATGCCACATCCTTGACCTCTACACAGAGCCTCTCTTTGTAGAAAAAACAAGTGGATGGGATTGTGGAAGAGTACAGAGACATCTTCTCCTCACCCACTGGGGTACCAATGCACTACCAAGTCAAGCATCCAATTGATATAACCCCTAGTGCACCTCTACCTAATGGACCAGTTTATCACTGCTCGCTGATGGAAAATGATGAAATCAAGAGTCAGATCCAAGATCTACTTCAAAAGGGGCACATCATACCTAGCTCCTCCCCTTGTGGAAGCCCAATTGTACTAGTGCAGAAGAAAGATGAGACCTAGAGGCTCTACATTGATTACAAATAATTAAACAAAATCACAGTCAGGAACTGGTACCCAATTCCCCGAATTGATGACATTCTTGACCAACTCAAGGGGGGAAATTTCTTCAACAATATTGAACTAAAGTTTAGCTACAACTAGGTTCCCATTGAACTGATTGATGTATGGAAGGCATCTTTCAAATCTAAAGAAGGTCTCTTCGAATGGTTGGTCATGCCCTTTGGTTTAACAAGTGCACCGATAACTTTCATGAGGTTGATGGATGATGTATTGAGACCCTTCACCAACTCATTTGTGGTGGTGTATCTGGATGACATCCTCATCTTCAGTAGAACTTGGGAGGAGCACATGAAGCATATTCATCAGGTTTTGAGAACTTTGTGGCAGCACAAGCTATATGCCAAATTGGAAAAATGCTTTTTTGTAATGAACACGGTCCAATACTTGGGCTACATTGTTGATGAGCATGGGGTACATGTGGATCCATTGAAGATCCAATTCATCCATGACTAGCCATCCATGACCACACTAACCAATATTCAGAGCTTCTTGGGACTTGCCAACTTCTACCGACAGTTCATGTTGTGATTATCCCATATTGCATGGGCCCTCAGCCAAGTGACCAAGGGAGGTGGAAAGGAAAATTTCGCATGGGGGAAGGAAAAAAAATGAGCATTTGATGATCTGAAGCATCTCTTGTGCTCAACTCCAGTACTCTCATTACCCGATCTGCAACAATCGTTTGATATTGATACTGTTCCGACTATGTTGTAGGTGAAGTTCTCACTCAACATAGTCATCTAGTAGCATACCATAGTGAAAAACTCTCATATACCATCCAAAAATACCCCACCTATGACAAGGAAATGTATTCCATTGTACAAGCTTGTCGTCAATGGAAACATTACATTCTGGGAAAGGAGACAATCATCCACACTGATCACAAGCATCTACAGTTCATACAGACATAGGGGATGTTTTAGATTGATCGACATAAAAATTGGTCCACATACCTACATCAGTTCCATATCAACATCAAGTATAATACAGGGAGCACAAATCATGTCACTGACTTCCTCAGTCAACCTCCTGTTTCTATACTCACCACCGTGCTCCATTCATGTGGGCATGAGGAATCTGAGTGGCCCCAACTTTATCAACAAGATCCTAACTTCACCACCACCTATCAACTCTTGGGTATAGGCACGAATGTCACTAATTTTTACATTTAGGATGGATTGTTATGCCATATGGGCCACCTCTAGGTTCCCGCAAGAAAGCGTGAAAAGATGATTTCAGAGGCTCATTACTATAAGATGGTAGGAAATTTTGGCGTGGAGAAAATTGTGGTCGTTCTATAGAAACATTTTTATTGGCCAAAACTTCGACAGGACGTCAACAAGTATATCATATCTTGCACTTCCTGTGCCATTGTTAATCCATCCATAAATAAAGCAAGGCTTATACACCCCTCTTCCTACTCCCGAGAGGCCTAGGTAATCCATCTTGTTGGATTACATGTCTATTCTTCTATCCACCAAGCAAGGCAATGATTGTGTATTTTTGGTGGTTGATCAGTTTTCAAAGATGGCCATTCTCATAGCTTGCAAGAAGAACATCATAGTGGCAGATACTACCAATATCTTCTTCGAATGAGTGTGGGTCCATTTTTGGATACCATAGACCATCATCTCAGATTGGGACAACAGATTCCTCAACACATTTTGGTCACGTCTCTGGTCACTGTTGGACACCAAGCTCACCAAATCCACTTCCACCCTGGAACCGATGGCCAAACAAAGGTTGTAAATCAGATGATTGTGCACATCCTACACATGTATAACTCTAAGCATCCGTGTACATGGGATGAGAGTCTTCCTTATGTTCATCGTAGCTACAACAAGGCTCTCCATAGCTCCATCGACCGTAGCACATTTCAGGTGGGGTTGGGATTCCAAACCTTGGGTCCCATTGATGTTGCACTACCTCTTGCAACTGCATAGAAAGAATCTTCCCATGTTCAATCTGAGGCCGACAAAGCCACCAGATTCATTGAGCAGATTCATCACATCCACCAACAAGTCCATGGATTTTGCAGAAAGAAAATTCTAATCACAAGCATCACCATGGTCAACACCAGGTACTGCACAAGTTTCAGGTGGGAGATAAGGTTTGGTTACATTTGTAGAAAGAGTTCCTTACATGGCCCCATAGGAAGCTCTGTCCACTTTGCTATGGGCCTTACACTATCACCAAGGCTATGGCTGACATTGCTTTTGAGTTCAACACTCCCCCCTTCCTTGGCTTGCACCCAGTGTTCAATGTGGACCTCCTTCAGCCATATTTTTCACCATTATCAGACACCTCAAAGATTGTTGATATTATGGTAGTTGTGGGAGGTATTAACCTCTACACATAACCTTTGGCGAGACTAGAATATTTTGGGAAGCAAGAGAAACCCTAAAACATTGGATAATAACCCTAGAAGACAAGTTGGCTCAAGAGAATATTTAATATTGAATTATTAGCCTCCAGAAATAGAAGTCGGCCCAATCAAGTGAGATAGAGTAGTATAAATAAACGGTGCTAGAGATCATTTGACACTCGCTCACTCACAACTGCATAAGACCACTGGTGCACAAGTTTGGAGAGGGAGTGTAGTTGCAACTGGGATTTTGGTTGGACTTTCTCTTGGTTATGGTTTTGATCCAGGGGATCAAATTTTGCTCAAAATTCAAAGTGCTCGGAATCGCTTCAAATTGAACAGGAGCGTAGGCCTCATCGTCATGAACCCAATGCAACTCATTTGGGTTCAAATAGATGTCGGATGAGAGATATATCACGTTCTTTTCAAAACGTCAAATAGGGAAAAAAAAGGGATGCTGACTGTACAGTTCATACGGATGCTGACGTGGCATGTCCGTACGACACGTGGCAGAGATGAATTGGTAGGACCGTATGACACGTGGAATTCATTGGTTGGCATATGTGGACGAATGAGCATTTGACACGTGTCATTGATGGCAAATGAAATGCTGACACATGGCCCACTCAGTGGCCGCCACGTGTCATCCTGGCATTGGTTTAAAATTATGTTGTTGGCTAGAGTCGACCCCATGACCTCCAGGCAGGGGTAACGCTTTGGGAAGGGCCGCCCAACCGGTGCTCTATTGTTTGGTTCTTATAATATATATGGAAAACATTTTATTTAAATTGAAATGTATTGTATGTTGGGGCGCGGATCGGGCCGGGGCTTAGCCCCGGCCCCCAGTCCTATGTGTATACAATGTAACCACTGTTACCATATGCGTGCCCTCCGACCATTTATCGTATAGCATTTTCATATGAGCCGTCAGTCCTATGTGTATACAATGTGACCACAGGCGCGCCTTTTCTGACTGTTTAAAACTTTGGCCCTTTATATATATGCGCGCGGTTGTATGGCGCTTCATATGCCCATGGGCCTTAGACGGTTAAGGGCCAGCGCGTAACCGTTCTACAGTTTGTACCGGTTGTGCGGTTGCACCTAGTGCTGGGTTTTTCCACATAAATGTGTGTGGGGGCTAGGTTGAGGCAACAAGGGTGCATTTTGGCAATCCAGAGACAACAAGTTTGAAGGGGAACTTCCAAGAAGCCTATATTCTTCAATTTTTGGCCAAACGAGGTGCCGAAAAAGCCTAGCTAGGGGTTTTTGGACGTTTTGAAGCCATTGGAACCATCTATTTGGAATTTTGAGCATTGTAAAGCACATATTTGAGCACTTTGAGAAAATAATACAAAAGATCCATTGGAAGCTGGACCAGGAGATGTAGCCCAAGAGAGGGGTGAACTCCTTTATCATTTGCTGTGTTATGTGTTTTCTGTTCACTGTTTATTGTTTTTGTTTATATGCATCTTGAATGAGTAATTTCTATAAAAATTGTGTTGAAAAATTGATCCATTTGGATTTTAACACATGAATTAAATCTTGCAAATATTTTCAAGAATACAAGTCTTCTTCATTTTTAGATCAAGTTGGTATCAGAGCATAGGTTTTTGAAGACTTGATTATTTGCAAGTGTTTTGTTTTCTGATGCTTACAAGGTTGAAACTCACAAGAGGAGAAGGTCAAATTGTAGAGCCAAGTTCTCATCCTTCAAGGAGGAAGATTATATCATCACCGCAAGTTTGAAGGAGGCATTCACCAAGTATGGCTCATGAAGAGAGTCATGAACATATGCCTACAGAAGATGAAGATCTTAGAAAGGCTGTCATGGAAATGAGAGAAATGATGAGACTCTTGATGGAAAGGAATACAAGGTTGCAAGGTGAAGGCTCCAACCCTTCAAAGCACAAGGGAGACAGTGGTGATAAAACTCCAAATGGAAATGGAGGGAATGGTGCTTCTCCACCACCCTCACCTCCATATTCTTCTTCTT
>SNQJ01S0004352.1:167874-192130 GCA_010110895.2 Picea sitchensis
CAAACGTCGCCATTTGAAGCATGTTTTGGCTATTTGCCCAAATATCCTTTAGATTTTATCTTTGGGAAGGATATTGCTATTGATGGTCAATATGACATTGATAGGGAGGAAAAGTTCATTGAACAAATTTAGTCGATACATCAAATGGTACAAGAGTAGTTGGAAAAGAGTCAAGCCAAGTACAAAACGAGACATGACAAGCATCGTGTTGATCACAGTTTCCAAGTTGGAGTTGAAGTTTGGATTTACATTAGTAAGGAGAGGATTAAAAGAGAAGGTAAAAAACTAAAACCAATTCGATAGGGTCCTTTCAAGATTCTTGACAAGATTGGTAACAATGCCTTCCATTTAGATTTCCCTCATATGAAAATGTATGCAGTTGTTAATGTTGAGAATTTGAAATTGTATGAGCCTCCTTTGATTGATGATCAAGGAGAGCATGTTCAAATTCTTTCTATCGATGATTTCTCCCCAGAATATCTTACAGAACTGCATGAAGACACCATCCTTGACAGGAGAATGAGAACTTCAAAATAAGGAAATGTGGAGTATCTTCGAGTTGGTCTTAAAGGCACAAATCCAAGCAAATCTAAGTGGATTGAGGTTGGAAAGGTGAGGGAGATATATCCTCATCTTCAGATAGATTGAAAATAGTCTTTTGGAGGTCCAAAAGCTTTCCAATGGGGAGGTGTGATCCAGGGGATCAAATTTTGCTCAAAATTCAAAGTGCTCAGAATCACTTCAAATCGAACAGGAGTGTAGGCCTTATCATCACGAACCCAACACAACTTGTTTGGGTTCAAACGAACGTCGGATGAGAGAGATATCACATTCTGTTCAAAACGTCAAATAGGCAAAAAAAAAGGATGTTGACTGTACAGTCCATACGGATGTTGACGTGGCATGTTTCTACGACATGTGGCAGAGCTGAATTGGAAAGACCATACGACACGTGGCATTCATTTGTTGGCAGATGTGGATGAATGAGCATTTGACACGTGTCATTGATGGCGAATGAAATGCTGACACGTGGCCCACTCAGTGGTCGCCACATGTCATCCTGGCATTGGTTTAAAATTATGTTGTTGGTTGGAGTCAACCCCGTGACCTCTGGGCAGGGGTAATGCTTTGGGAAGGGCCGCCCAACCAGCGGGCCACCGTTTGGTTCTTATAATATATATGACAAACATTTTATTTAAATTGAAATGTATTGTATGTTGGGGTGCGGACCGGGCGGGGGCTTAGCCCCGGCCCCCGATCCTATGTGTATACAATGTAACCACCATTACCATATGCGCACCCTCTGACCATTTATCATATAGACTTTTCATATGAGCCGTCGGTCCTATGTGTATACAATGTGACCACGGGCGTGCCTTTTTTGACCGTTTAAAACTTTGGCCCTTTATATATATGCGCGTGGTCGTATGGTGCTTCATATGCCCACGGGCCTTAGATGGTTAAGGGCCAGCGTGTAACCGTTCTATAGTTTGTACCGATTGTGCGGTTGCGCCCGGTGCTGGGTTTTTCCACATAAATGCACGTGGGGGCTAGGTTGAAGCAACAAGGGTGCATTTTGGCGATCCAGAGACAACAAGTTTGAAGGGGAACTTCCAGGAAGCCTATCTTCTTCAATTTTTGGCCAAACGAGGTGCCGAAAAAGCCCAGCTAGGGGTTTTTGGACGTTCTGAATCCATTGGAACCATCTATTTGGAATTTTGAGCATTTTAAAGCACATATTTGAGCACTTTGAGAAAACAATACAAAAGATCCATTGGAAGCTGGACCAGGAGATGTAGCCCAAGAGAGGGGTGAACTCCTTTATCATTTGTTGTGTTATGTGTTTTCTGTTCACTATTTATTGTTGTTGTTTATATGCATCTTGAATGAGTAATTTCTATAAAAGTTGTGTTGCAAAATTGATCCATTTTCATTTTAACACATGAATTAAATCTTGCAAATATTTTCAAGAATACAGTTCTTCTTCATTTTTAGATTAGGTTTGGACTTTCTGCTTGGTCTTTGGTTATTCTTTCTTGGTGCGCTAGCCTTGGAGAAATATGTGCTACCTTGGTTAGCTATTATTCTTCTTCCAGAATTATTCTATTTGTCAAGGTTAAGGTTCTCAGGGGTGGCCTTTGTGCCTATGGTTGGGTGACAATATGGCTATATTGTCTATGGAAAAATGAGAAAATCCCTTTATTTCTAACAAGTTATGGGTCCACACTATCTTCAGACAGTTTAACCACTGGAAGATAGATTGGGAAGTTATTTTTTAAGCTCATTGTGGCACCAGTTATAACTGCAGCTAGGTTTTCTGATTATGCAGTTGCAACAAACCCTAACCCTTGTGTTCGAGCACTTACGATGAAACGTTTGAACTAATTCCTTGGCATCCTAGTGCTCCCTAGCCTAACACACCTCTTGGTACTCTCAGCTAGAAAAAAACGCAGGTTTGAATTTTTTGTGAAAGTTAAAGTCAAAGTTTGATTGGTCAAAGTCAAAGGTTGACTAGTCAAAGTTGAAATTTTAGAGTTTCTAGCTTGTTCTAATCATTGAATCTTCTGATTGAGTTTCTAATCTCTTCTTGTCAATATGGTATATAGTTTCAAATTGGAAGACAAGTTGGATGATGCTATAAGGTTTCAAAGGTATCCACTTGTATATGCTATCTAAGTTATATCATCTAGCAAAACATGAGTGTGTTTGCAAGAAAAAGTATTAGAGACCTTGTCCAAGTTGTAATCTTGGATTCATTTCATTCATACGAACAAGCACACCCTCCATAGCAGTAGAGGCTTTAGGTTCCAGGTTTGATTAAATTGGTAAGCTTCAAATTTGTGTATATCAAGGGTGATAGTTGCTACAGTACAAATTGTGAAAGAAATATTTGAAAAATTATATTATTGCTAGGTGCAATGAATACTAGACTGCGTATGAGTATTATCGATATAGATTCTTATTGTACTTGTTTGTAAGTTGAATTAACATTTCCTCTAGATAGATATTTCTTGTTTTCTATTGTTATTCTTGTTCCGAGCAGGTACCCTTTTGAAATATGTTTGATGAACAATCCTTGTGGAAGTTGTCATAAGAAGAAGTTTATAAGGATGACACAACTTCTAGCTGATCACCAATCAGAGAAAATAGAAACAAACCTAAAGAGACTGAGAGGAGTCAGACTCGAAGGAAGTCAAAAATCAAAAGGAAACCAAAATAGGCTTGTGACACTTTGTATAAAGCAAAGAGAGATGCAACAGACATAAGCATTGACTCTCTCAGATGGAGGGAGTTGATCACATAATTCCAAAAGAAGAGCATGCATATTTCTCATTCAGGCATGAAGCCAGGATTAGGAGGGAGATAATCACCAATGATATGATCCATTGAAGAAGAATCCGTAAAAACTATGAAGTATCTATCGATGCTATTCATTGGAAGTAACAACGATGATAAGCATCACGTGTTCAGTTTGAATCTAGAAGAGGTCTTCTTCGAAAAGAAGCCTTGAATATTCTTGGTTGTCCATCTACATTTATGTCCCTATGGTGGAAGGAAAAATTTGGAGCCTTCGGGAAACAAGGGAATGTAGTCTATAGAATATTCCATGGACTCCAACATTAAAGAGAAACATGAGGAAGAACATGAAGATTCCAAGAAAGAAAGAAAAGTCAGAACAACCAATTGAACTAGTTTGAACCCACCATAAGCAGTCAAGCAGAAGGAATGGAAGGAATTTGTGATGAAGAACAATGTATGTGAGAAATTGTGAAAAATACTTGAGAATTGATAGATATAAGGAAATAAATAGGGCTATAGGGTTCTCCCAGAAGAAGGGAGAAGACTATGATGATAGCTTGTTCCAGTAACCAGACATACCTCTACCTGAGCCATTATATCTCATGTAATATCCATGGGTTGGATTTTACATCAGATGGATGTAAAGATTATTCTTCTCAACATAGTAATTGAAGGAGAAGCATGTAGAACAACCTCAA
This sequence comes from Picea sitchensis, assembly GCA_010110895.2. Taxonomy (NCBI): domain Eukaryota; kingdom Viridiplantae; phylum Streptophyta; class Pinopsida; order Pinales; family Pinaceae; genus Picea; species Picea sitchensis. The sequence continues at coordinate 171,873 of SNQJ01S0004352.1, forward strand.
GGTTTTGAGGTATACCAGAAAGAGACCCATGTATGAAGATAGAAAAAGACATTGTATGGATTCAAGCAACATGGTGCAGAGCCTCTCATGTACAACAAAAGCGTGGTGACAACTTCCTATGACAGAGGAAGTGTATTGAAATGATTCCTCAGAATTCTGGGATGATGGATTGAAAATATATGGAAAACTCCCATGATGATAGATCTGAAGAAGATGAGAGACTTTGATCCAGTATATTTGTCTCTATATCAAAAATTGATTGAATTGTTAATGTATTTGGAGAATACTCATCCAGATATTTTTCTTGTGAGACGTTTGAGTTATGATATACAACTGCATGGATTTATCGATTCAGATTGGGTAGGGAGTGCAGATGACAAAAGAAGTGATACTTGGATATGTTTCAGTTTGAGCTTTGCCACGATGTCTTGGGCTAGCAGGAAATATAATTCTGTTGCATTAAGAACTACAAAAGCAGAGTAGATTGCAGCTTGTGATTCTTGTACGGAAGCAATGTGGCTCTGTAAGTTGGTTTATGGACTGTCTGATCAGGTGTTGAATTTGAATGTGATATATTGTGATGATCAGAGCTATGTGAAGCTTTCAGAGAACCCAGTGTTCCATGACAGGTCGAATCACATTGAGATATAGCATTATATTCTTCGTGATAAATTCGAGAGGGGAGAAGTGGTTCTCCAGTATATCTCCACAGATGAGAAAATAACATATATTTTGGTAAAGCCTCTGTCCAAGATGAAAAGTTTGCGTACTTAAAGGACAAGTTGGGGCTCATGGAGATGAATTACTTATTGAAAAAGGAAGTGATTACTCCCTGGTTGGGAACAATCACTGATATGTTATTGATTTATGGAAAATCATTTTCCAATTTGGAAAATGGTCCAGGTTGGGTGGTTTCTTTCCAGTCCAGAAAGTGGTTTGATATTTCTGACGGACAGTCATTTTCCAGTTCGGAAAATGGTCCATATCAGATAGACATTTTTGTAATGAAAATGGTTCGATAGATTTTTGATGTACCATAGACAACGATTCCCCTTGTGTCCAGTGTGGGGGAATGGTCTAGGACAATCATTCTTCTTGGTAGTCACTCTGAGTATTGGTCAAGTATAATGGTCTGCCTTGCTGGGCATTCATTCTTTCGAAGTTCACAGTTGTGAGCAGTTTCAAATAATGGTCCATTTTGGAGGTTGGTGCAGGACATTCATTTCCATAGGAAATGGTCCAGACAGTCATTCCCTAGGGAAAACTCATTCTCTCCAGGTTGCACAGTGATTAGTGTTGGAGGAATCTCTCGGTTAGGTGAATGGTTCAGGTTCAACAATCAAGGACATGCATTCCCTAGGGAAGACTCATTCTCTCCAGGTTACACAACGATTAGTGCTGGAGGAATCTCTCGGTTAGGTGAATGGTCCAGGTTCAAAAATCAAGGACATGCATTCCCTAGGGCAGACTCATTCTCTCTAGGTTGCACTATGATTAGTGCTGGAGGAATGGCCTAATTAGGTGAATGGTCCAGGCTCATAAATCAGGGACATTTAATCTTCTATGTTTGGGAAGATTAGTCCAAAAATACCAAGGGTGATGTTTTACTTTTTGAGGGAAGATGCTCTTCCATATCTCACAGATGTGAGTGGAAGAATGGCCCAAATGACTAAGTTTGTATCATGATATTGTTTATGCAGGTTGATATCAGATGCTATGATTGTTGTGGAGATTATATGTCTCTAGGAAGTAGTTCTATTCTACTGTGGTGGATGTGATCCACTAGTAGTGACTGCGTGTCATTGGTTAGTAGCGATGTGCTACTAGGAGTGGTTGTGTACCATTGGATAGTAGTTGTATACTACTATGGACATACATAGTTGTGCTCTATTGGATGGTATTATAGCAACAATATGCTACTATCTGAGTGCCATGGAGACTACCACTAGTGTTGGATTTGATTTCCATCCAGATGGATAGTCAGTGTGCTGGTGGGCAGGCATTCTCCAGGTAGAGAATGGTCCAGAGATAACGTATTGTTGGTGGACATGCATTCTCTCTATGGAGAATGGTCCAAGTTGATAGTTTGTTGACATATCATGGACTGGTATTTTCCTAAGGCAGAGACTATGGCCCGATTAGGAAAATGGTTCAAGATCGATATTTTCTAAGGCATGTAGGTAGATATTGATCTCTATGGTACATATGACCTTAACAGAAAATAGTCCTAGACTAACATTCCTGTGGGAATGGTCTCTATAGCCCATGATGTAGCTTTCAACATCTGTTGGGACAATCATTCTTCTAGGACATATGTTTGAATTAGAAGAATGGTCCTTGCATCACTTTGTGGAGTGAGTGACTTATTCAACATCATGCTTGATTACTCAGATGGAGTATGGCTTCGATAGATGATGAAATTGATATTATCAGATGACACTGATATTGATGATGTTTCTCGTGAGTTGATCTACATGATCATGATATAGCTTGTGTGGCTATGATGATGCTACCTATTGAATGGTCTGTTTGTGCTCAAGACCATTTATTTTAATACCTCCCTGGCTAGGAGGGAGTGTTGATATTATGGTAGTTGTGGGAGGTATTAACCTCTACGTGTAACCTTTGATGAGACTAGATTCTTCCAGGAATCAAGAGTAACCCTAAAACGTTGGATAATAACCCTAGAAGACAGGTCGACTCAAGAGAATATTTAATATTGAGTTATTAGCCTCCATAAATAGAAGTTGGTCCAGTCAAGTGAGATAAAGCAGTATAAATAGATGGTGTTAGAGCTCATTTGACACTCACTCACTCACAACTGCGTAAGACTAGTGGTGTGCAAGTTTGGAGAGGGAGTACAACTGCAACTGTTGCAACTAGAATTTTGGCTTTTGGTTGGACTTTCTCTTGGTTATGGTTTGGAATTTCTGATCGGTCTTTGGTTATCCTTGCTTGGTGCGCTAGACTTGGAGAAAGATGTGCTACCTTGGTTGGATATTTTTCTGCTTCTAGAATTATTCTGTATGTCAAGGTTAAGGTGCTCGGGGGTGGCCTTTGTGCCTATGGTTGGGTGACAATATTATTATATTGTCCATGGAAAAACGAGCACATCCCTTTATTTCTAACAAAGATCGAAGAATAACTAACACCAACAGAGCTCAAACCTGACTTCATGGAACATGCATCCACTGATGATATAGTGGACACACATGTCAAGGGCACTCGCTAGCAGATGATCAATCTTTATCGGGTTGTCAAGGAAGGGAAACTCCTACACCAAGGCAAGTGGCTCACCCAGGGCCAAATTCAACATAAATTTTCTCACCTGATGGGGGAACTCAACACAATGGAGACCATTTCCTACTAAGGGGGGGGCACTAATCCAGGTGGATATTGGTGGCCACCCACCTATTCCAACTGGATCCTCATGACATTTTTTAGTTTAGCACGTTTCTATGTAATGACGACATTTCTTTGTAATTGTGGGTTTTTCACTTCCGAAGCTAGCTTGAAGCCCTACATAGCATCAAGGTGGATATTGGTGGCTACCCACCTATTCCAACTGGCTTATTTTGAAATTTTTCATGTCAATACATCTTTATGTACTTCCAGGGTCATTTTGGGGCCCTAAATAGTGTTTTTTTGGCTTGCCACATTCAAATCGTAGGCGAAATCATAGGTTGATAACAAAATGTCTATTTCTCGAAAAGACCTTTCCAATGAGCTATAACACGTGTAAAATGGAGGTCGTATGCAAAATTTACGACCCTGGGAAGTTGAGGTACCAACTTACCCATCGGGGCCACATAAATTTTGGCGTTTCATCTCCTAGGGTTAGGTTTTTGGATGTATAGGGTTTTGGCATTCATGAGTAATGTTAAAAATTCCTCTGGAGCCTTATTGTAATCATTCTTCTCAGACGGATGTGTGTAGCAACCACATCTCTTCTCAGAGATAACTACCACCATTCAAGCAAGTTGTTTTTAGTTCTGCAGTTTTACAATTTCAACCTATTTTCTTTATTCAATAGAATTTATTGTTCACTATATATTTGTTGTTGTTGTCCTTATCTATGTGTTATTGTATTCAATATTTTATTCATTTCATTCTGCTCATAAATATGGATCACACACACTTTTATCATGAATGTGCTGAAATATAGAACGAAAAATGAGCAGGAATTTGAGTTTTTGAGCAGGAATTTGAGTTTTTGTGTTTAAAAAGGAAAACCCTATTTATTATTTTCTTTGTTTTTCAAATTTTAGAAAGAATATTTGTGCAACAAATATTTATCAGCAAAGATTTCAGAGTTTGTGGATTTTTTTAAAAGAAAATTCGAGGGGGATTACTGTAGATCATATGGAGGTCTACAAAGGAGAAATTTTAGGTATATGATTTCATTCTATTAAACATCTTGATCATTCTCCTATTTGATTCAAACAATTTTCAGTGCATTTCCAAACAACAACAAAAAATGTTTCATAGTTACCTTAAGTATTGGAAGCTCTAATTTCCTCATTGTTTTTTAGCTTTCTTCTTCAATATTTCACAAGAATAAAAAATTTAAGCACAATTTATTTATAAGATTTATTTATTTATATATGGTTGTTTCCTATCTGTTGCAATGAAACCACTCACTGAATTGGATCTCAAACCATCCTATCACTGCCATTTTTTTTTAAATGCCTTTACGGTGACTGATACTGGAAATAGTATTCTATTTAGGGTTCTTCATCACTTATGCAATCAAATCGCCAATTTTTTCCTTACATACTTGGTTACCTGATACTCATGGGAAAACACATTATAGTACATGTATGCTTTAGTAGCCAGAGTTCCATTGAAAACACTTTTTACATAGTAAGCACATTGATGTGTATTTGTTTGTAAACAACACCGCTTTATTTCAATTTGAAATATTATTACAAAATCATTTTCGCGGTCAATGATACACATTTTACATACATATGCACGAGGGTGCATTGTTTACAAAGCACACCATTGAGTTTAAAATGGAAAAAATATTGTTTTTATATGGAAAATGCCATTTATTAAATTTGTTCACTGTTCAATGATGCGTAATAAACAATACTTAGGAAGTCGTTATTTTCTTAATTCATAAAGCATAAGATGAATACAAAAATTTCTAAAATGTTTTCAATTTTGCAAAGACACTATTATACTGCATTGGCGTGTATATGTATGGTTGACACACCGATGTGTATAGATATTATTGATGCCTTGGTATAGATTATCTTAATATATGCACCAAGATCTTACTTTTTAAAAAATATTAGTAATTTTTGTATCTTTTTTTTTCCAGGGATACATTCCAAGGGACAAACTAGGGGAAAACCAAGACATGTCAGTGGAGATGTATAAAAAAGTATATAAGAAGATGTTAAAAGAAATGAACATAATTGTGTCGCAAGAGGATCCATCCCAACTACAATGTGCATCAACGATATGCAATCATTTATTTATTCTTTTATGTACATCAAATTTAAGTATCGCATGAAATACTAGTTTTCAATTGTTTTGATGCATAAAAGAAAAACAAATAGAATCCAGTCAACACATAAGACATGACGACAAGGAATAGAAGGGTTGATCGCAAACTTTGTGAGTATTTATGTTTTTGATCTTTCTTAAGATTTCATGTTTGTTGTGATTTTTATATTTAAATAATTAATTTACACTTGTTCATGGATGTCTTCTACTAGGTGTTAACATAAAAGGATGAGCCAACCCATGAATTGATAAACATTGAGTTAAGTATGGGTTGTGAGTATATGTTGAAGAATGAAAGTTTAGTTGTACAATTTGTAAGTAGCTATGTCGTTTAACTTCCCTTGTTTTATAATTAATGAAAAAAAAGAAAACTTTATATTGGTTATATCGGTTGTGCTTTGTCATGTTGTATTAAACATGCATGAAACAAAGTGTGGAATGCAGCCAACAGATGAAGTTTTGAGAGAATTCATGCCAACATGGATTTAAAAGAATATGTATTGTTTATGAAAGAATTGGTGTTAAGGTATGATTTTTTATTTACGCAATCATGTATATTCTACTATATATATAAATGTATATATACTTATTACAATTTATTTCTATGTTTGTAGATGGAATATGAAGGGGCGGAACATAAAAAACAAGCCGATTAAATATTAAAAATAATAGAGATTTAATTGGTTGGATAACGCATTAAAATGCAATCATTATATCGAAATGCAATAACAAAAATATAAACAATATTATTATAAACAAATATTTGATTTTGAAATGATTAATTGAAAATTTGTAAAAAAAATGAATTAAAATATATACATATCATTACATTGTATTCTTTTGAACTCACTAGAGAGTGTGTGCAATAATATAGATGTTAGTGTGTTTTGATGCGTCATACACACCAATGCTAATTAATTATAATAATGTTGATAAAATGCACCATTCTATAAATGATATAATGTACAATAATATTTATTGTTTCAAAATGATTCAATGCTCATGTTTGAAATATACACAAGAGCACTAAAAACAATTTTTTTATATATGCACCAGTGCTATTACTATAATATATGCACTGGTGCATACTAAAAATAATGGTGTTGACATGTCACCTCGAATATTCGAAATTTCACTACCCTTCGTTGCACATGGAAAAACCGATACCAATACGTACTAATTACATAAACACCAAGGTGCATGATATATTAAATGCATCATGTCTCGGGATAACTTGATCGCAGCGAGACTAACTATAACTTAAACACGTCGGGGGTGGAAAAATCCTAAAATGCACTAGTGATTCATATGAAAACAAGGTTGAACCGGCGTGTAGAAAATATAAGAGCATCAGTGTTATGCATACGATGAAAAAGACGGAACCAATATGCAATAGTTATAAATGCACTTGGGATTTTTTTTTTATTATATTAATATTCGTAGAATTTATATTATATTAATGTACCAATGCATTTTATTATATTAATGTGTCAGTGTGTGTTTTTCAATAACACACCAATTTGTTTGGACAAGAATAGTGGGATATAAAAAAAAAAAAAAAGAAAAAAAAAAAAGAAAAAAAAGAAAAAAAAAAGAAACCTCTACTACAACTTCCACCCACCCAATTTTTTTTTAGTTAAAACCCACCCAATTTTTTTTAGTTAAATGGAACACCTACTAAAACCTCCACAACCAATAGAGGAGATTATAGCAGAGGCTTTTTTGAAAATTTTGCCAAATTTGGTAACACTAAAAACCTCTGCAAAAACCTCCACTAGAAGGTGTTTTCCTTGCAATGACACTAGGAGAATTTTGTTTTCTTCTTTTTAAATCAATTTTAATTATACTCCCCATTGTAATGGTTTTCAACCACCATTGAGAATGACAAGCCTCTTGAAGAGAACCCCTAGATATATAGGCTAGAGCTATTTAAAAAAGTATTAATGTTCTATAAGACATGTTTTGGTCTACACAAAGGGATTGGGTACCCTAGACACAATTCAATAAGACCTTTCATCTGAATAACTTACACACTTAGATTTCACACAATGCTCAAATGCTTAAAAATTGTTATCCCTACCAAAAACTAGAAAGAATCCATTTTTTTCCTTGGGAGGTGCTATGGGTTTGAGTCCCAATACCAAACAACTTAAAATGTAGGTCCCACTAGTTTTAAAATAAATTTAAGTTAATAAAAGTAAAGTGTAAGTTATAAAGTAAATATAAATACAAATATATAGTCACAAATATATATACTACTTGGATAATTTTAAGGATGAAATTTCATATTAATATGTAGAAACTTGAGTTAGTTTTACTAGTCCTTAATACCCAAAATGTAAAATGTTTAGAGATAGTTTTGGAAAATATTCAAATTTCTAAGGATTTTATATAATTTGTATAAAACTTTGATTATTTTTAAGGTAAAATAATTTTATACTATGAAATTTAGGTACATAGTTTAAAAAAAAATGAAAATTGAATTTTTTTTTTTTGGAAAAATATGAAAAATTAACCCATTTACTAAATTTAACCCCTAAAACTAAACAATTAAATGTTAATTATAAAGTTAGTTATTTCTTTACCTACCCTTAAAAAAAATCCTTAAGAAATGTTGAATTTAAACATTTTCCATCTACATCAAAATTTTGGCATTTCTACGGGAATTTTTATATTTTCACTATACCACATAAAAGTCTAAATTTCAACATTTGCCTCAAATGTGGAAAGTTCAACAATTATGTGGAAAAAGCGAACTTTGAGAGTTGACATTGAAATCGATATTTACTTTTAGAAGTTACAAAATTAAAAAAAAAAAACAAAAAAAACAAAATTATATTGAGTATAATAATATATTTTAATGAATATTTTTTTTAATATTAAAATTTTCATTATTATACATAAACTTATTTTTACTTATAATAAGTGTAGAGTTTTATATTTAAACGATACAAATTACATTTTTAATTATTTTATTTTATTTTTAAAATTTTAATCATAAATATTAATATTAAAATCAAAATATTAAATATTAAAATCTTTTGTTTATTTATTTTTCAAAATTACAACACTGATTTCTCCATAAAATCCAATTTTAATTAATGTATTACAACTATTACAAATATGCTTAAAAAGGACGAAAAAACTTCACCAACATAATATATGGATGTGATGAAATCTTGAAATACACTTTTAGGAAATTGAAATCATCACATCTTTTCCTTAACATGGTTTTAAAATAAATTATTATTAATATTATTTTGAGGGTAAAATAAGTTTGTTTGTTTTTTTAATACAATATCATAAAATTTGATGCATAAAATTAAATTCCTTAACATGGTTTTAAAATAAATTATTATTAATATTATTTTGAGGGCAAAATAAGTTTGTTTGTTTTTTTAATACAATATCATAAAATTTGATGCATAAAATTAAATTGTTTGCCTATAATAATACCATATCAAAACACTCAACATCATACCATCTTAAAAAATAGATTTAGAAAAAAAATTAAAAACAAATATAGTAATCAAGTCTACATTTTAAAATTATTAAATAATAATAATAATAAATGTTTTTTTAAATTTAAATTTTGATGTAATGGTTTTCTTATCTATTTAACTATAATAATAACTTAATTTTAAAGTCACTACCAAACCACATATCAAATAATTAAATATTAGTAAATAATTTAAATATCCCTATGTTACTTAAAAAATTTTTGCATACCAATAAATTATTGTCCACTAAATTCTTATATATTTATAAAAGAATTAATATTTTACATTGTAAAAGTCAACTTATAATAATATAAAATTATAATATTATAATATAAAATTTTAAATATATAATAATTTATATATTTCAAGAACAATTACATAAAATAATAATCTTTTTATTATTTTAATAATTAATAATTATATTTTTTAAAATCAATTAAATTATCCACTAATAAGTGGTAGGTAGTTAGATATTTTTCATTAAAATATTTGAATTTAAAATATTACATCATGATTAATTGATTAATTAATTAATAAAAGTAGTATACATACTTAAGATTTTAAAATGTGATTTCAAAAAAACACATATTCTTAATCATTAAATCCACTCAAATTATATCATTTAAATACTTCTTATAACTCATTAATAATAGGAAATTGTACACATAGTTTTTCTAATATTGACTATAACTTCACACATGACACCTTTTATTTATTGTACGCTAACGAAACTTCACAAACGTGGATTTCGTGAAGAATGCATTCATGCCACTTCTCCGGTATGGTAAACATCAAATCAAACTCCATAGACTTCGGTAGAGGGCCCACTTTCAGTGGGGTCGTAACCTATTCTTCTTATTTTTTCCAAGCTTATCTAGTTTGGCCAGCAACGTATACAGACTGTATATTACATCCTGATCCACTCTACAACAATTAATGCTATGATATTGCTTGCCAGCTGGTTGATTATTTTTGTCTTTGCCATTCTGTCCGGTCAAGACAAAACCTCTTAATGCTTTTAGTCGGGCCTGTATCATTGACGAGATGGCCATTGTCTCCCTCGCTATTTACTTGCGAATTGATGGGAATATACCCTTGCAAGGGTATCACCAATCCCCAATCAAATTGCGAGAACACAAGTGAAAGGATAGAAATGAAAAGAAATGCTTCTAGTGATAATAAATGCCAAATGTTGACTCACAGGATAATATAAATCCGAGATTGAAAAGCATGGCCTCCAGCTTCATGGTATTTACAGGCATTACAGGGGCAAGCCATTCGGCAGAAGTACTAAAGGAGGCTCCACAATTAAGTTTAATACATGGCATTCAAGAAAAGCAATTTAGATAAATAAGGGAAGTCGTTGCCTTGTACCAACTTTACTGGTAGCAATTGCTCGTTATGTTTTCATGAAGTGAAGGTGCTGTTGTTATTGACCCTGTGCTGTCTGATTTCTTTATCGGACAAACTTGTTTCTTCCTCTGCGCTTTGAGCATAGCATCTTACACAGTAACACACTCAAGTACTTTTCCTAAATTTCACTATTACACTAAGATTCTCCACTTCTTAACTTACTCCTTATTACACAGACATAGTTGTTGGAAGTTGAAACCCTCCATATTACATGAAAGAGTTTTGTTGGAAGTTCGAACCCTAAGTATCAATTACATGAAAGATTTTTGTTGGAAATTCGAACCCTAAGTATCAATTTATAAGGCATAGGGCACAAGGCAGAGAATAATTTGTCGCTAAATACAAGGGTTACAATTCCCATTAAGGGTTAACCAGTAGAATTGCAATTTCGGAAGTACAAGCGCATCAACTTTTGACATCCATGATGACATCTTAGAAAATGCTGTGAACAACATTTGGAAAGGAGATTCAACTTCAGAAGAAAAAGCCAAAAACTTTTAACAAATTCCCAATAACTTTTAACAAATTCTCTATAATTCAAATAAAAATAACTTTTAACAAATTCTTTATAAGATTTAAAAGACTAATTTCCACTAGAAAAAACTGAGATTCTCCACTCCTTAATTACACACAGATTCTTGGAAGATGGAACCCTCCCTATTACACGAGAGATTCTTGGAAGTTGGAACCCTCCCTATTACACGAGAGATTGTTGTTGGAAGTGAGATTCTCCACTTCTTAACTTCTTATTACACAGAGATTCTTTGAAGTCGGAACCCTCCCTATTACACGAGAAATTGTTGTTGGAACTTCGAAACCTAAGTATCAATTTATTAGGCATAGGGCACAAGGCAGAGAATAATTTGTCACTAAATACAAGGGTTAACCAGTAGAATTGCAATTTCGGAAGTACAAGCACTTCAACTTTTGATATCCATAGTGACATCTTAGGGAATGCTGTGAACAACGTTTGGAAAGGAGATGCAACTTCCGAAGAAAAAGCCAATAAGAAAAAAATGAACTTGACTTAGAACCGCAGAAGAGAACTGAAGAAAGCGCCAATAACAGAAGATGAAGCACACTTGGACCTTTTGAAAAGAACTAGCCAAAGATGATAATGAATTGGGGATACAGCATTTCAAGAATATATAATAATGAAAACATAATTCCTTATTAGCTGGTGGCATTCTTCTCTTAGAAGATGTAATTAAAAAGGTTGTCAAGTTATTCCCACCCATTGTCCAAATGCAAAATACGTTTAACTTCACGTCCTTAGGACAATGCTTAACTTCATTGCTACTCTCGTCATTGACAATATACCCGGCTAAATGAGAGTTAACATTGACTTGAATATGCATGGTGACAACGCATGTCTATTGTTCAACAAGCATTCATGCTGAAGGTACCCATTGCTTTCCGGTACAGTTCATACAATATCCCACTAACAACATGAAAGGCTATAAAAAGATAGGTCATGTGCCCTATGGTAATTGGTGATCCCAATTCCCAAGGTCCTTTTATGCTGTTTGTGATTGAAATACTTGCCTTGGTAAAAACACATGATGACATTCCCCTACTATATAGGAAGCTGGAAAAAACAAAACTTCCCTACTATCTAGGAAACTGGAAAAAACAAAACTTCTAGTATTTGATGATGGATGATTTGGAGTCGAACAGAAACACGAGGACATTCCCCGATTTTCTAGGAAACTGAAAAAAACAAAACTTCCAGTGTTTGGTGATGGACTTGGATTCGAATACAGGAATGCCTGCAAGGATGTAAAAGGTAAACTCCTCATTTTTAAACAAAACGATCTCAAATTTCGTTAATTTATGAAAGTCTCAAACTTTATACAAGATTATTTCGGTGTACACGAAAACCCTAAAAGCATTGATAGCAAGTGCAGCTGATAAAGCTCAGAGTTTCAGGTTTCTCGCATATCCTTTTTAACTCAACAACAATTCAAGTGCCTCTTGACATTTGGAATGCAAGTGCCGAGGATTAACAGCATGGCAGGGAGTTTATCGATGTATCCTTTCGTCAGCTTTAGGAATTTTTGCCAAATATGTATTCTGACATATTTAGCGTGGATCCATTTTATCACTGTACCTGTACCGCGTTGAACATTCTCAATATTCTCAGATTTGTTATTTATGTGATTACAAGCTCTTCGTCAAGCTCAGCTCCTTTCTACATTGGCATATCCTTCTTATTGGATTTCATTTTATAAAGTATTGTTTATGGTCTATATTTTGTTTTGTTTTCAAAAGGATGTGTTTTTTTCCAAAACAAACCAGCAACACTTTTCATGGTGTCAAAATTTATACAGGAAGAGAACCTGGTGCTCTAAACAACTTAGGCAAAAGAGATATGCCACATAAGCAATAAGAGGTTTGTACTTCATGTTTACTCTACAAACTAAGGTGAAAAAGTTATAAAAAATTTATACTATGATCCTTTACGAATACTTAATGCACCTAAAACGATGAGTTTATGTTAATTTAATTTAAATATAATGCGTGGTCATCGTTTTCAATAGAATAATAAAATAGATCTTCCAAGCTCCAGAAGTTTCTTTAATTTATGTCACACATTTAACCTATATCAAACTTCATAACTCTGAGATGAAAATGAATTGTCGCTATAGCGAGTGAGACAGAAACTAGTAATAATTACTCTGAAATTTCTTAAAACCAACACGTCACTTCTTAATTGCCTTGCGGCATTTACAAGAAATAGATCGCTGGAAAGTTTAAAAAAGACATGATAAGGTGTATGACAACGAATATATGCCCTTCACATACCTGTTTTAGAATCAGTTGAAACAAACTATGGTGATCCGTGAAGGCAGCAGAGCCAAAAACATGAGCATCGTGAATATGCCGACTGGTATTAGCAACAGCATGAACGGTGGAGGCGGCAGAGGCGGCAATATTAAGGGAAGAAACAATAATAAAGCTGTACATAAGAAAAGGACCAGTAAAGACGTGATGCTGAAGTAGTTAGCCATCTAAGAAACCCACCGACTACCTTTTGTCTTCGCTCCACACTAATTCTCTCAAAGAAACATGGTTAAATGTATTCATTCATTCTGACCAAAATTCTCAGTTCGCCCTGCATTTTGAGATATGCATCCCATATCAATCACATGCCTTGGCTTGTTCCGTCCTTTACATAAACAACGGACCCCAGGAGTTTCTAACCGAAAATGGAAAAATAACCGTCAAAGCTTCATGGTTTTCCTTCGCCAATCCTTACGAAATCTCTTCTTGGTCGAACTTATACCAGCAAACCTTCAATCAGATCATATTACGCCAAGTAGAATTAACAATTCCGCTCGCGGGCGCCGAATGCAATTCATTTCTTTTTCAACCTTGAAACCGCGTCCATCTCCAAAATCTGAACAGAAACTCTAAGCCGCACGAGAAATTGCTAAAATCCTCAAGATCGAGAACGGGAACAAGATACAAATGGCCCGATTCGATTTTTTAGCTATTTTCTAAAAATACCGTGGTGAAAACCTCCGAAATGCATCTGACATCAAAAAAATGCCCATCTGTAACCACAATGGCTCGAAAGACTTCAAGATTTATGTCAAATTTTTCAATCCTCAGAGCAAATGTCCATAAGACTTCAAAAACTAGCGCCAGAACTTTCAACCTTGAGAAAAACTTCTGAACTGTATCCAAGTTGTAAAATTTAAGTAAAGGCATCCATCCTTCACTCGGAAATTTGCAGAATATATGTCAATTTTTCCAATCTTCACGTGAAAGATTCGTTATTTAGGGCAAAAATTCCGATCTTTATTCCAAATGCATGCTCAAACCCATGTTGGGATAACATACAATCTGCACTGGTACAGACATTGTATTTTTGGATATTCAACAGATTTCGCGGTGATTGGCCAACAAATGGATGATAATTTGAGATTCCGTTCTGCGGCTTCGAGTTTGGATTCATGAATCAATCTCCACATAAAACCTCCTGCGTATCTCATCTCTTCCATGCTCTTAAAAATTATCGATTCGAAACTGGAACCAACCCCTCCCACCTAACAAACAATGTGAGTCAGGTTACGTTAACCCAAGCGGTCGTTAAGATTTGACCATTGTTGGCAGGGAGGGAGGTATCGGGAATCTTTAACGTGTTTGTATTTTCGTATAGTGGTTAAGTCAACGACATTACAATTTTATCGCGTTGTACATTTACATTTAATTTTATGGTTTTGGTTTAACCTACCATATTTTCTTTATGGCATTAGCCGGACAATGTTGAACTTTCACAATGGCTTTAACAAGGCTGTACGAAAGACTTTTAAATACTTTCTTGTAAATTTTATCATTATGATAAGTATTATTATTTTTCAATCCATTTGTTTTTCTTTTTAATTTTTACATAAATTTTAAAGTTTATAATAAGGAAAATAATTTTTTAATTCACCGAATATATCTATGGTAATAGTTTGGTATTAGTTTTAAAATTTATGATAATAATTTTTTTTTAAATTAATTGAATTTAATAGATAAATAATTATATTTTTATTTTGAAGATAGTGGAAATTATGTATTTGGATAATTATATTCTTGTAATATATACATTTTTCAAAAACAATTTAATTACAAAATTGGGTAAAATTACATTAAAAAAGTGATATCAAATGTTTTTGGGTTATTCTAGTTATAAGTGTTATTATGTAGTGCATGAATATTGTTATTGATTTTAAAGTATTCATTGATTTTAGTTTATAAACTCATATTATTGAGAAAATAGTTTTGAAATATTGATTTTAAAGTATTTATTGATTTTAGTTTATAAACTCATATTATTGAGAAAATAGTTTTGATCAACTAAATTAGGGTGGATAATATCTTTATAGCATTTCAACTTCTTATTATTAATATCTTTAGAGCTTGAGTGTGCTTAATGGTTGAGAATTTATGTTATATCTTTAGAAGTCAAATAGAGGAAAAACCTTTGTAGCATAAGCAATCAAACAGCTACAAACAATACCATACATCAATTTTGAAGGTTAACTTTATAATTACAAACCTTACTAGCCAATATCATTTCTATTATGTTTTGTGTTGTTATTATTATCTAATTTGTGGTAGACTTGAATAGCTAGAAGAATTTCCATTTTGTCCCTTTTTATATCTTAGGTTCTTCCCATTTATAACCCTCTTACACATCAACAAAAAAATATGTCTTGGGGCTTACAACCCTCGTACACATCAACAAAAATTATTAGCCAGGTACAAGAGACCTCTCATACATTTGGAGGATTTCACTGTTGCCTTCTTTGATGGGGCATCAATCAGAGGAGGCACAATTTGTGGTGAGGGGGGAGTAACTAAACAGCCAGATTGGGGAGTAATCAGATGGTTTATCTACTGCAGGAGGGGTACAAATACCAAAGTGAAATTATTTGGTGCCTGGGTGACACTTACGCTTGCAAAACTTTGGGATATCAATAGACTAGTTATCTTGGGTGATTCTAAAGTCATAATAGATTGGCTGAATCAAAAAACTAATCTACATGCCACATAAATTGAAGGCTGGATGCATAGGACAAGATCGATCACCACAAATTTCCAAGATATAAAGTTCACTCACATATTTCGGGAATACAATACAGAGGCAGATTCCCTTTCCAAGCAAGGACTGCTGGAATAAAAAGGAGTACTAACTTATTTCTATTCTCAGATTAATCTATTCTGATTGCTTTTTTGTCTTTTCTTATTAATCAGCCCTTGATTGTGGAGTGTGATATATAATCCTTGGTATGGATATAGAATACTATTGGTTTTATTTCCAGGTTGAACTAGAGAGAGGCTTGAAGTCTCCAGATAATGAAAAAAACTCTTAGTTTGATTTTTTGTCGGATTGTAATTCTGTTTTTTCAGTGGAGATATCCTTTGGGAAGCTTCCTGTTGATGTAAATGAATTTTTATTAATACAAAAATTCGAGTGAATTTTCATTTGGAAAAAAAAAATTCTTCTCATTTAACTATTAATTCAACAATTTATGGACATCATTTCCTATTTTCTTATTAATTGAATCTAAAAATATTTCTTTTTAAATTTGAATTCTCTAATTTATAAGACCTATTCATCCTACCCAAAACGTTTTCCACCATAACTACTTATACAGAAAGGGGCGATACTTTATCCATATTTACATGACAATTTCTAAACGCACGATAAGTATCTTCTTTTCATTTTCTTACTAAAAGGCATTGGAACTATTAAACACAAATATTTTAAATAACATATTTAAAAATAAATCTTCACTCAAATGTCGCATTTTCTTACTTTAAAATTTATAATTACCAAAATTCTATACATTGTGCCGTGATATATGTAAGATTTTACTTATATCACCCTTTAGTATTTTGACATAAATAAAGATTCCCTTATCTTATAGAAATCATACATAGATAGACATCTTGATGATGGTGGGAGGTTTTTTAATACAATTCAACGAACTTTACAAATAGAGTAATTAATTGAAGGACTTTAAACTACTTTTTTAAAGATTAATGAACTTCACAAATAGAGTAATTAATTGAAAGACTTTAAGCTACTTTTTGACCATTTCATTCAACTTTAAAAAAGTTTTTCGTTGAACTTTAAATAAGTAAAATATGTAAGGCATTATTTTTTGTTGGGAGGTTTTTTAAATAAGTAAAAAAATGTAAGGTATTATTTTTTTGAGGGAGGTCTTTTTAGTATAGTTTAATGGATTTTATAAATATAATAATTAATTAAAAGATTTTAAATTATCATTTAAAAATATATGTTGTAGTGTATTTGTTTTGTAGGTAAAAATGGTATTGTTGATATTTTGTCAATCTTAATTTATAATTAACTTACTTAAAATCTTAATCAACAATTAATTCAAGAAGAGTGAATATAGTTTTTTAAGTTAAAAGTTATCTTAATATTTCTTTTTATATATATATATATATAAAATGTAGATAGCTCTAGGGTGGCTTGTCAAAATGGAAACTGTTATCCAATCTCGAGAATAGTTATCCAGGGTTGTTCATCATAGAATTAAGTTTGTTCTTCAAAATGAAATCAAACAATCTAGATGTAAAAGCCAAGAGTTTCTGAGTAATTTTCTGACTTCTATACACCATAAGCATACTAACAAGCCTGAAAATATATATTGTAATCAAACTAAGTGGTGTTTCAAACCTAAATTCCCTTAGCTTCTTCTTAAGATTGCTCCAACAACTTGTGCTTCTTTGTTGTCTTCAGTTGGGGTAGGATGATCCTTCGAACCAAGGGAGCTCGGGTCCATTGGCACAATCTTTGTTTCTCCTAGTTTTTCCCTTCTAAAATGACCCTGAATTTGATGCCAAAATGAGACTTGCAGAAGAGTTCAAACTTCCCTTCTAATATTTTAACAGCATGCAGGGTATCCTCATCATCTTTCCTAGTTTTTTATATTGCTTGGGCCACCATTTCCTTGACAATCCAGCGTGTCTTAACCAATTTGAAGTATTTTTCCATGTAGGTCCTAGAGTAAAATGGGTCATCTACCCATTCCTTTACTTCCTCCACGATCACTTCCTTTATGGTTTTTTTTCTCTGGACTCTCACAACCTCCTCAAATTTTTTTGTTGCCTTCTTTTATGAATATGTGTAGATGTAGTTAAATCTGGAGCCCGTCATCCATGTCGCTATGACTGCTTTGGTTCGATTCACTAGACCTTGGGATGAGGAATCCTCCTCTTTATTTCCCTGCTAACGACCACCTCTCGCTCCTTGCCTATCCATCCCGCAACCCCTGAATGGCTTGTATTTACCTGGTAGTCTTCATGTGTCCTTTGTGCACTCCTTCTGTTTGAGCCTAGTTGCTCCACCTTTCCACGAACACTTTCTTATCAGCCTTCTCTAGACTCACCTTACCGCCTGCACCAAATTCAATCTACTCTGGGTCTTGGGCTCTCCCTAAGGTGCAACTCCTTGGGATGAGAATAGTCGCACCCTCCTCTGATATTTCTACTCACTATCACTGCAAAGCTTTGCATGAATTTCTATGATGAGCATTTGGCAGAAGCGTTCCACTTTTGTTAACTTAAGCAACGCCAACCCATTCCACTAACTCCTCTCATAGTTAATTTCTTTCACATCGACCACATCACTTAGCGTCCTTAACATAACGACTTTTGGAGATTTATCCTCGCCTTCTTCTCAATTCTGTGTACTCCCATGATCTCACACATACCTGAGATTCATGACCCTTTGTTCCCATAGGGTTTGAGCCTGTACAAGCCACCTCTCTCGTTGATGACCACTTGCTTTAGCTTCTCGTCGTATTGCTCCCTTAACTAACTTACTAACCATCTATCTGGGAAGAGTATCCATCTGTCCTCGTTGTCGCATCATGTTTCGGGGTTGGCATCCTCTATGTGGGTCCCATTGTCACCACGTTCTTCTTTTCGTCATGTTGGCGCTTGCTTCCAATGACCTCCGGGAGAACCACTTGTCCGAGCCATCTTGCCATCTATCTGCCATGTCTTTTTGAGCCTCCAAGTTGTTGTCATCTACCCAGTCCTGTTCTCGACGTCTAACACCCCATCCGGGGAGAAGAGTGAACATATTAAAAGTAAAAAAAAAAAAAAAATCAAATAAAGAAAAGAACAAATTCTTCTATTCATAGTTTGAACTAAACTCTATTAAGAATATAAAAACCTAGATCCATTTTAACATTAGATCTATCAAGCACTGGGAGGGATCAAATCTCTCAAGATGCAAACATTTCCTCAAGTTTTATACCTCGAGAGATTTGATCCCTTTAGATACTTGATAGATCCGAGGTTAAAAATAAATCTAAGTTGGTTTACTCTAAAACATAAACAAACTTGTATTTTTTTAATTTTTTGATGTAAGTATTTATTTTTTGTTATGTACATGACACTATCTCCTCTATATCATAAATTTATATAACAATATTTATTAAAAAAAAAAAATTAAAATTATAAACATAAACTAGATACAAAATTTAATATTAAAATAGAACAATAATAATAATATATATATTTTAAAACCTATAATCATATTTGAAAAATATGTTTGAAATTTTGAAAACCAAGTTGAAAGAGCAATTGGAAAAGTAATTTGCAAGGGCATGGGAAAGTGTGGAGATTTGGTGAGAGAGGAGGTCCCTGCGTGAAAAAAGGAATTCGAAAAAGTGGGAATTTTCATGTCGATGGTAAGGAGGAGTTAAGATCAATAATGTCATATCATCATCGTCCATGTTGCTCTTAGTGTTTCCCTCCACCACTTGTGATGATGGTAGGCTCATACTTTTCATTCATTTAGATTGTGATGGTTCAAGTAAACACATACTTCTCATTTGGAATGAACAAGTCAATATCAACAAAGGTAAAATGGACACCCGATTACTTTCTTTTTCCTTGGTAGGAAAAACGTATTTATCATAAGAATATTTTATTATTAAAATATTCTTTTAGTACTTTTAATGTTTATCTTTACACTAACAAACCGACAACAACGACTATGTAATCAATGATATAAAAATAAAATTAAAACAATAAATCTTTACCTTTGGTTAGAAGGATGAATGAAAGTTATGAGAACCACATCATAACCAATCCATAAGTATTTATGTTGAAAGGACAAGATAATAATATTCCTCTTTATATTTATTTATATATAAAAATAAAAGATTCAATGATATTTATTTATATATAGAAATAAAAGATTCAATGTATCTATAGCTAAATTACAAAGTGTAAGATGTAAACGAATATATTTATTTTGTCCTTTCCACATAATTTTTTAATGATTGTTATATA
>SNQJ01S0004352.1:208812-226200 GCA_010110895.2 Picea sitchensis
GCAAAATGTTGTGGCAGATGCACTCTCAAGAAAGGATGAAGATGTTGAGGCCTTTCTCTGTGCTATCTTGATCATCCAACCCGATTGGATAATAGAAGCAAGGGATGAATGGAAGAATGACGAAAACATATGGAATCTCATTCAAAGGTTGCAGTAGGATTCCAATGCATCAAATACATTTACATGGAAAAATCATTCACTATGGTACACATATTGCTTATATTTATGTAAGAAATCCCTACTCAAACAAAAGGTACTATTGGAATTACACAACTCTCCGGTAGGAGGGCACTTAGGATTTTTGAAAACCTACCATAGGGTCAAGAAGGATTATTTTTGGGATGGCCTTAAAACTGATGTTCAAAGGTTTGTGGAAGAATGTTTGGGTTGCCAAAAAAATAAGGTGGAAACAATTAAGACCCCAGGTCTCTTACAACCATTAGCCATCCCAAGTCAGCGCTGGGAGGAGGTTTCCATGGATTTCATCACATGATTACCAAAGTTTGAAGGAAAGAGTGTCATCATGGTGATTGTTGATAGACTGACCAAGTACAAACACTTTTTTGCACTCTCTCATCCTTTCAAATCCAGTACAGTTGCCATCACATTAATGGAGATAGTTCAAAAGCTACATGGAAGACCAAAGATTATTGTAAATGACAGAGATCCCATCTTCATTGGACATTTTTGGAAATAATTATTTTCTTGTTTGGGTACTCAATTGGCTCATAGATCATCTTATGATCCTCAATATGATGGAAAAACCAAGATAGTGAACAAATTTCTGGAAGACTACCTTCATTGCTTTGTCTCTAATAAACAAACAAAATGGTTCAAATGGTAACCATTGGCAGAATGGTGGTATAACACTTCTTTTCATACTTCAACAAAAATGCCACCATTTATGGAACTCTATGGATACCACCCACCTTCCATCACTTCTTCTCTAAAATAAAAATCTAAGGTTCAAGCAGTGGAAGATCACATCGAGCATCAACAACAAGTTCTCCAACTCTTAAAGGACAACCTGACCATGGCACAAAATCACATGAAACAATAAGCAGATCAACATCGTAGTGAAATAAGTTTTTAAGTATGGGACTGGGTATTTTTAAGACTATAACCATACAAACAGATGTCCCTCAAGAAATCTAAGAAGGATAATAAATTATCACCAAAGTACTATGTCCATTATAAGTTGTTGCAAAAGATTGGTACTATGGCATACAAATTGGAGTTGTCTGCATCTTCATGAGTAAACCCAATTTTCCATGTTTCATGCTTAAAGAAGGTTATAGGTGACAAGATCCTAGTTCAAACTATATTGCCAGAAATTGATGAGGAATGAAAAATCATATTGGAGCCTGAAGCTATCATTGACACAAGAATTCACCAACTGAGGAATAGATCCATTTTAGAGTATTTCATTAAGTGGAGGAAACTACCTGCTGAAGATTCCACTTGGGAAGATGAGTCTTATACATAAGCATCCAAAATTACTCAAGCGTTTCAGACAACACTTGTTTGAAGGGGAGGGGAATGTTAAGCCCTAAATAGTGGAACATTACCCCTTAATTGGGGCATATTACATTAGTAATTTTATTTTATTTATGTCGACTTGAGTCCATTAGTTTTAATTGTACCTCCTAGTCTCCTATATATATCAATGATACCTTTTCATTTGGAATCATCTTGTATTTGGAAATTTATGTGGTGTATAAGGAGGTTTGCCCCTCAAAGAGGCTTATTATTTGAAATTCTCTCTTTTTCAAGGCGTTGAATACTTATTTTGAGGTTGTTTTACACTATTTTGATATTTGGTTCTTAACAAATCCCCCCTTCCCAAAATTACTTTCCCTTAAGCAACTGCAAGTTAGAGTGCTGTAAAAACTGATCTCCTTCACATGTAGCATTCTCCACTAGAAAATATCTCCACCTGATAATCTATTCTTTGATTACTTTGTTTCTCAATTTCCTCTCCCTGAAATCCAAAATATCCTCATGAATCAACACCAACTTCCCCTACTCATCTAACATGAGTAAATATATTGAATAAGTGACCTACTACCCCAGTTCCTTCTTGAGGCATGATACATGAAAAAAATTATGAATCTTGGTCCCCTCTGGTAGGTCGAGTCATAAGATACTTCCCCAACTCACTAGATTACCCTGTAGGGACCATAAAATGATGGTTTCAACTTTTCTACACCAGTTTTCTTTAGTGAAGATTGTTTGTAGGGATGAAATATCAAGAAAATCAAGTCTCCTACCTCAAAATTGCACTCAACCTTGTGTTTGTCTGCATACATATTTTGTTGATTTTGGGAAGCCTATAGGTTATCCTTAAGGGTCTTAAGGATATTTTGGTTCTCTTGTATCCAATCCTTGGATTTGGGAGCCCTATCTCGAAACACCAAATCCACAAATGAAAGAGAATAATAGCCATATAATGCTCAGAATGAGGTCATACCAATGGAAATATGGTAAGTGGTATTGTAAGAATGTTCTCCCAGATGTAACCACTTAATCCATGCCTTATGTTTTCCTGACACATAGTTATGCATATACCCCTCAACCCATTTGTTCACAATATCTGTATGGTCATCCATATGAGGGTGATAACTGGTACTATGATTCAACTTTGTGTTGACGAATATGAACAGATCTTTCCAAAATGCACTAGGAAATATATTGTGTCGATCACTAAAAATGTACTGAGGCAACCCATGGAGTTTGAACACCTCCCTAAAAAACAACTCTTCCACATGCAGTTCCTTATACTCTGATGAAATAACCAATAAGTGAATGAACTTGGTTAACTAATAAAAAACTACGTAAATGCAATCCTTTCCATGCACCTTCGGTAGACTCGTGATGAAGTCCATCAACACACTCTCCCACTTTTGTTCTAGAATGGGAAAAGGCTGCAATAATCCTGCTAGATGAGTATGCTTTGACTTGTTCTGTTGACAAATGATGCATTCCCTCACATGTCACAACACATCGTCCTTGAGGCCTTTTCATGAGAACCTCTCTCTGTTCTTCCTATAGATTTTGAAGTATCCAGAGTTCCCTACCAATGATGTATCATGGATAGCCCTCATAATCTTCTCCTTAAGTGTGGACTCCAGAACTAAATATATTCATTCCTTGTAGAAGATGATGTCATCCAACACTCTGTACTTGTCATCTTGAATGTGACCATCCATCAACTCACAAGAAAACTTGTTCTTGGAATATTTCACTAGAAGGTGGGACTTCCAATCAACTGAAATCTCTGTAAGGGAACATGCAGCCGATTTCCTGGAAAGAGAATTAAAAAAGAATAAAATCTTTCCCTTAACATATTTCTCATTCAGATCCTTCTTTTCCAGGAAATACCGCAGACTGTTTTTCCCAGTCCTAACAAACAATATTCCACCTACTAAATATTGTTTGAACTTAGCCAAGGCATGCATAATGGAAATCATATCCTTGTCTTATATGGAATAGAGTCTCTCTGATCCCCTAATATTTTGAGTTTATTTTTCATCAAGACAACTCCCATACCCTTACCCGAAGCATCAGACTCAAGCACAAAAGGTTGAGTGAAATCAGGAAGTGCCAATACTGGACAAGTGCTCATCACCTCATCGAGGTTGTCAAATTCCTTCTAAGATTCCCCTATCCACCTAAAGGCTCCTTTCTTCGTGAGATATGTCAAGGGTGAAACCAACTATGGAAACCCCTTAACAAAGTGTCTATAATAAGTGAAAAAACAATAAAACCCACACAACTATGTAAGTGTTTTATGCGGTGGCCAATATAATATGGCCTATATCTTCTCTGGATGCACCTGCACACCCTACATACTAATCACGTGACCCAAACACAAAATCTATGTCATGCCAAATTCACATTTAGATGCCTTAGCAGATAATGAATTCTCCCCCATAATTCCCAATACCTCATCTAAATGCCTCAAGTGATCCTCCTATGTCTTATTATATATAAGGGGATCATCAAGGAACACTAAAATAAACTTCCACAACTGCTAGTTGAAAATGTGTTTCATGCAAGACTGGAAAGTAGCAGGTGAATTGGTCAACCCAAAAGGCATGACCAAGAACTCATAGTGTCCATAATGGCACTTGAAAGTAGTCTTGTGAATATCCTACTGCCTGACCTTGATTTGGTGATATCTTGATCGAATATCAATCTTCGATAAATAGACTACCCCAAGCAATTCATCCAACAACTCATCGATCCCGGGAACATGATTTTTTTTTTTGAAAATTTTCTTATTCAGGGCCCAATAGTCAATACACATCCTCATAGTTGTGTCCTTCTTCTTAACCAAGACCACTAAATAAGTGAATGGACTGGAACTAGGTCCGATATACCTCATATCTAATAACTCCTTGATGGCCTTCTCTATTTCATCCTTAAAATTATTTGGGTGCATGTAAGGAGTAGTTATCACTGGTTTGTCCCTTTATTCTAATTCATTGGTGTGATAAAAGCCTCTGTCAGGAGGTCTCCCTGGATGAATATCTCCAAATATAGGATCAGGTTTTCTCAACAATGACTGAATGTATACATGATAAGGTTGGATATCCGAAGGATTCTTAAACGTAATCAGATACTCTGATGCACAAGATACATATTTGTGCCTGAATATACTTTCCATCCACTTGGATGAAACAATATTAGGAGTGCCATTGGCCATAGTTGCATGAAATTCCTCACCAAGATCCTGATACTCCCTTAAATAATCAATAAATCCTTCACCTTGTCCTTTCTATCCTTGATTTCCATCTTTTTTCCTTCCAAGAATTGAGGTAAGAGAGGTATAGGAGTCAATTTATGATCCAAAATGGATCCAGGAAGGCCTAAAAATCAAAGTTCTCAAAATCAGACGAAACTAGTGCCATTGCATCCAGATCATTGCACTGATTTCGACCATATCATGTTTTTCACAAATGGACATCGTATGCGAAAGATATCATGTTCTGACTGATTTCTCAAACAGGAAAAAGTCAAACTGGTCAAAGTCAACATGCCGTACTACTGACATCAACAGTACGACATGTGACGTTAGCATGACATCATGATGAAATCATCATGTTGATGTGGCATCATCAAGAGGTGACATGTGTCACTCAATTTTGTCATTTTAGGGTTGAGTTGGATCAGTACGAAATTGACACGTGGTAGTGTACGGATGTGACACATGGCAGTGCGTACATGACGTGGCCCAATGACAGGATGAAACGTGGAAGTATGGAAGACACGTGGCTGTACAGAAGTTGACATGGAAAGTTGACTGGGTTGTACAGATGCTGACGTGGCAACTAACTGGACAGGTGATTGGGATGTACGATGGTGACATGGCAGCTGACTATGCATTGACTGTACACTGACTGTATTGTATGGAAGAATCACGGGGTGACACGTGGCCCAATCAGAGGGCACCATATGGCACTCTGGATTTTTCCAATGTTGGCTAAGGAAAAAATTTTGTTGCGCTCTGCGGGGGTCAAACCCTTGACCTCCTGGGCGATGAATGGACTAACCTCCCCATGCTAACCGCATGGGCTATGGTGTGACTTGTTATGCCATATTCCATATTATCCTTTTAGTTTGCATATGGTGGTTTGTTAGGGCTAAGCCTCGGTCGGAGGGGGCCAGCGCAAGGGCACTTAGGAACCCCACACGACCAAGGGGCTACAAACCATGGCTACAATTGTTATGTGGAGGCATGGAGGGTTAGTACCAGGGCACGTGGTGCCATATGACCGGCCTCCAAGACCAGGGGATAAAGACCAGCTCACCAACCCAGCCTGAGGCCATATGGAAACATGCATGTGACCAGGAGCCTGGGAAAAGGTTGTTGTGCCCAATATTTTTCCAAATATGGGTTTTTAACCATATTGTATGTTTTTTATTGATTTTTCAGCCTATTTTTAATGGATTTTAGCCATTATTGGGGGATCTGGAGCCTGATTTGAGGCCAAATATTGGGAGGAAGTTGGGAGGTTGATACCAAATCCACATATATATATATATATATATATAAACCAAGGGTTATTAGAAGCATTAGAGAGGTTCAGAACATGAGAAATGTTGAGGAATTTGAAAGCCAAAGCCATTTTTATGTAGGGAAGCCATTGAGGAGGGGAACTTTGAGAGCCAATTCCGGGAGCTACGCTCAACCGTTTTCAGTGCCGTCAGTTGTGTTGGATTCTTGAGGTCGAGAAGAATAAATCCATAATATTTTTTAATCCTTTTGTCACTTTATGATGTACATTTGAAGCATTGAAGATAAATAAGAAAGCCTCACCCACTAAAACAAAGTCCCAGAGCCGTAGGAAATCTTGCCAAACTCCGTTAACCACTTTTCTGTTATGGTTTGTTGTTCTTTGTGCTTGAATTTTGAACTGCAGTTCTTATTATGGGTGCTATAATATCTCATTAATTTCTTCTTCTTTCATTAATTCCTAATTGGTAAATGAACTCATGCTTAAAACTTAGCCAAGTCTTTAAAATATTTTTTTCAGATCACTCCACTAGTTTTATGAGTGTTATTATGTGTAGGGGTATGCGTGTTTCTCCTTTTAGTATGATTCCCATTAGTCCCTCCTGATCCATTGTTTCAAATATTGTTTTGGTTCCCTTGATTATTTGTTATAAACTTGGTGAGAAGTTGAACCAATTGTTGTTTCCCCCTTTCAAGGTCATTAAAAATAATCAGAGTGCTACACTCATGTGGTTCATTCTTTTCCCCCATTTTTTCCTCTTCTTATGACTCTGAGTGAAATATGTTATCATCCCCTCTTTCTTTCTACTCCTATATGTGATATATTCCCTATCCTTCAGATACAATAAAAAGAATACAACTCAAGGATGGAAGTAATACCAGCTTTGATACCATTGTAAGATCCCTTCCTTAACTATTGATATGTTTTATGTTTATTTAAATTTCATCTCTCTTATTTAAGACAATTTCACAAAAAATCTACAATATATTTGGCACACAAATGGGGTTTCATTATATTCAACACAAAAAACAACTATTACATTTAATGCAATTGATAACAACCTCATTCAATCAATTATAACAACAGTAAAACCCGACAGTTACAAATATAATTTATTCATTATTTCTGACCTATAAATAACCATACTTGAGCAACATTTAATGCACTAGAGTGACTTCCTTCAAAAACCATGAACTACAATAACTATCACAACTCTAGGAGAAATAAACTATAAACAATGGTAGTGGGACAACTTCCTTCTAGACACCACAACTATAGATAATTGACACATCCCAAGGAAGCGGTAGCTAAAGTAATGGAAGCTCAACTTTCTTTGTAACGACCCCCTTTAAAGACCCCATGAACTGTAATTGATGATACACACCCATACTAAGATCCCCATGACCTATAAACAATGGTATGAACCCTTCCCTAAGATCCCCACTTTTTGTAATAATGGTGTGGCCTAAGGAGAATAGTGGAAATAGATAATGGTAGCATGACTTATGTTGAAACAACCTCCACACAACAACCAAGGACCCTGCAAATTCCCACGACTTGGAAAAACCAATGTGCCTTCCTTCTTCTACAATGAATCCCAACGATAAATCTAAGTGATCTCTCCAAATTGATTTTCTAGGGTGGATTAGTCTTGCCACCAAACCCAATCGCTTAAGGGTTTAAGTCCTAGAGACAAGAAAAGCTTTAAGAGCTTTCCAAATCAATTTTGAGAAAAATAATCATGAATAATGAGAATCAACTCCAATTTCATTTTTTATACCCTTTTTCCTTTTCCTCTCTAATAATTAATTATAAAGTGACTTTATAAAATCTCTCTTCAGTATTTCCCCAAAGTCACGCTATATCACCTTTTAATTTAATTATTGAATATCACCTTCTAAATGTTGATTTTTTGCTAGGTAACATTAAATAATCAAATCAATTAATTCCCTTGCACCGACTATAGCCTACATTAATTAAATAGGATATTAAGTCCTCCCCAAGTGATCACTCGGAAATGGACATTACAGAAACAAGGATCTTGGATGAATACTCTACCAAAGGAATCGAAGAAGAAATTTGCAAGAAGGTTGAGGAATCCCTAAATTCTAATGAGGTAAAAATAGAAATGAAATCTATAATTGAAGAAGGGCATCATAATTTGATATATGGAGTGGCATTGCAGCTTCAAAACAATAAACAAAACAAGATTCAAGAAGGTCACCGTAAGATACTTGAAGAAGTTGAACTTCATCTCAAGGATGTACTTGCCAAATATGATGGTATTATCTCCAAGGCTAGGGTAATCAAAGACCAAGAAAATAGGATAAAGAATGTCATTATATATGGAAAAAAGATAGATGAAATTGGTGCGCAAAGTGAAGACAAACTATCAAATGTGAAACCATATTGAAAACCTCATTATCAGGAAATATTTCAAGGAAGATAGGAATATCGATATCAAAATTATCAAGGAAGAAGATGGAATACTCATCAATATTCATGGAGTATGGCATCACCAAACCATTATTCAACAAGATATTATCAAAAACCAACATCTACTACAAGTTGGAGAAGCCATGGAATCAAAGGAAATAAAATTATGCAACAACCATCCATCAAGTATTCAGACCAAAAGGAATTGATTTTGGATGGAATGATCATCATTACTGGAAATAAGAAAGAAAGAACATAAGAAAACAACATTACTTGGTTTCATCACATGTAAAGCCTTTAACTGCAAATCTTTGAGGAAAACTCTTTTTGAAGGAGGGTACTATGATATGACCCTAAGGGGGGCATATATGGGATTAAATGTATATGATATGACCCTAAATGGGGGAATATATGGGGTTAAATTTACTTGTAATGGGTAAATGTATATGTAATAAGACCGACCTCGTGATAAAAAGGCCTCATGTTCCATGTGTGAATAGGTATATATAGATATCATGTATTCATTATTGAGGGATGTGAATTGTGATGTATGAATGTAATTGGGTATTTGAAGGAGGTTATCCTATTCTTTAAGGAGTTATTGTGTAACTTATCTCTCTTATCTATCGTGGAGTTGTACTCCATGCGCATATTGGTGTACATGGTGTGTACTTCTGGTTTATTGTGATATCTTAAGTGTTTGGATCAAAACATTTTTCTTCTCAAATTTGTTGTTGTTGAATGTCTCTAGAGAAGATAACGCAAAGAAATTGTGGGATAATTTGGGGAATTTGCATCAGTCAAAGTCCCTAGTAAACAAGTTGTTTCTTAGAAATAAATTGTGTCATCTTAGGACGGATGATGGTGACCCCAAGACAGAGAATATAAATTCCTTTAATACTCTGGTAAGTCGATTTATCTCTATTGACATTAATATGGAGTAATAAGATACGTGTATTACCTTCTTATGTTATTTATCAAACTCTTGGGATAATCTAGGTGTAGCAATATGTAGTACTGCTCAATCAAATTAAAGTTTGAGGATGTAGTTACATCCTTGTTATTAGAGGAAATGAGGAGAAAATCCATGAAGGGTGTGACCAAGGATATTATATATATAAAAGGACATTCCCAAGGGAGGAAAAACATTATTTGGGGGACGATATAAATCTATAGGACTATCTATAAGGAAATGTTGGAAATGTGGTAAAATTGGGAATTATAAGAAATATTGCAAATCTAATCATGTTGATAAGTAAGGGATATAATGATTTCCCTTCCACATAAACAAAAACATCCATGGAAAAAGATGTGATGTTTACATGGCATCTACAAGTACACATTCAAATCATGATGCATGGTTGATCAAATCAGGTTCTTCATTTCATTTGAATCCTCACAGGGAGTAGTCTTGTGATTATTGAAAGTATAATGGAGGTAATGTTTTCCTAGTAGAAATATCAACAACCAAAATTATAGGACGTGGAAGGGTCAAGTTGGTGCTCAAATATGAAAGGATTATAACTCTCCCTGGAGCTTTGCACATTCCAAGTCTAGCTAGAAATTTGATATTTGTAAGTAAGATGAGTGATGTAGGGATGCATACTATATTTGAAAAGGAAAAATGTAATATGGTTCAAGGAGTAATGGCGTGGATGAGGGGAGTTTGGATTGTAACTCTATACAAGTTGTTGGAAATCATTATAAATTATGGGTGTAACAATTCTACTGTTCTTGAAGGCGGCAATGAAGAATACATGACTCCTACTATCTATGAAGAGAAGACAATGATATAACATCAAATATTGAGACATATTGTAGATAAGGGCCTTTGATCATTACATGATAAATCTATGGTTGAAGTTATGTTCAATTTCTCATTATATTTCAATTTGTGTGAATATTCTAGATATGGTAAATTTTTTGTGAAAGATTCCTATCTAGTGCTACAAGGGAAAAAAAGTAATGGTGTTGATACACAATGACATGTTTGGACAAATGCTTACTCCATCACTAGGTTACTATGTGTATTATGTTTCATTCATATATGATTTCTTGAGGAACACATGGATCTATTTCCTCTGAAAGAAATATGAAGTTTTTAGTAAAATTAAAGAGTTTAAGGATCTCATAGAGAACTAGATAGAGAAGGAAATAAAGGTGTTGAGGATAGATAATGGTGGATAGTTGTTTGGAAATGATTTTAAGGAATTATATAATAAGTGAGGAACAACAAGGAAAAATACTTCTCCATACACACCTCAATTAAATGGAGTTGAAAAAATAATGAATAAGATGCTGATGGAAAATGCAAGAAGGATTCTTAATGGGGTAGGGATATCACAAGAATTTTGAATGGATATTGCATGTTACTTCATAAATTAATCACCTACATCAACATCGGTTGATAAAAATCTACATGAGGCATGGAACGGTAAAAAAACCTCTCTTAAACATTTCAAAGTTTTTGGATGTGAGGATTATGTGCATGTTCCAAGGGAAAATAAGAGTAAAATCGATAATAAAGTTGAAAAATGTATCTTTATTGATTATAAATATGGTATAAAAGGATATAAACTTTGAATTCCTATAGCAAAGCATATTTTTTACAATCGGAATGTAATGTTTAGATAGGTTAAAATTGTTTCCAAACATGAAGGCCAACCAATGGAAGAAGAACCATAGATAATATAGTTTGATTTGGAGGGTGAAGAATCCAACTCAATAGAAGAATACAAATCAAAAGAGGAAGAACACCAAACTTCAAACTTGAATAGATCGATTCAAGAAAGAAGGAAACCAAAATATAATACACCACTTGAATTTTATTCTAGTTTTGTTCCATCTATTACTGATGATGACCCCATATTTGTTAGATAGGCAGTCGATTCAAAGGGTAGTAAACTATGGAAGAATGCCATGGTTGAAGAAATGGATGCCTTGGATAAAATGAGACTTGGGATATAGTCGATTTGTGCGTTGGAATAAATATAATTGGTATCAAATGGGAATTTAAGAGGAAATTGAATGTATAAGGTAAGGCATAGAACTACAAAGCTCGCCTAGTAGCAAAGGGATATTCCTAGGTGGAGGGAATTTATTTTGGTAATAATGTTTTTCATGTTTCTAAATTAACTTCTATTAGATTTATTTTCTCTATTATTTCTACTTTTGATCTTGAAGTAGAGTACATGGATGTGAAGAAAAAATTCCTACATGGGGACCTTGAAGAAGAAATCTATATGAAATATCTATAAGGTGTTTGTAGTGAAGGGAAAGATGGAGCCATTTTGCAAGCTAAAGAAGTCTCTATATGGATTAAAATAATATCCAAGAATGTGGTATCAAAAGTTTGATACTTATATATTGAGATTTGGTTTCTCATGAAGAAAATTTAACCACTTGGTGTATTCCAATCAAGTTGGTGATTGTGATGAACACAAATATAAATATATAAAAAATAAGTAAATAATAATAACACTAATAAATGATAATTAGTAACAAATGAAAGGACACATCCTAAAAGGACATGACCTACCAAGGTACATGACCCCTCATCCATTGTGACTAGTCAATGCTATAATTAAATCATCACCTAACATTGTATCATCAACTTATAGAACTAGGTGAAATCATGAAGATGGGTGTCTATTTTGTTTGTTTTATGAGAAAAACAACTAGATTTTCAAAAGTTCTTCAATTTTCGGCATACAAAAGTATATATTTTTTATTTATAATTTCACTTTACAGTAAAAACAAAACTTGTGAAGAATTTTGTTAACTTTTCAATGACTGTTTTTCAATTTTTTTTTATTGAGATTTGATATGTCAATTTGACAATTGTTTAACAATTTGTTTCTTAAAAATGAAAGGAATGATAATGATTTATTCCCCCCCCAACAATGTATTTATTATCAAACTTTTGTTTTTAAGAAACGAAATATACTACAAAAATCTATAGAGACTTTGTTTTATTATGACTATAATTTTGAATCTAATAGATGGATATTATAATTTCTAGAATTTTTTGAAGTTGACCAAGATGAAAATGTTGCAGGTTTTAAACACATGTTTTCCCCCACCTTGTATCTATCTGAATTTTTACTTAAAAGTAAAATCTAAAAAAACCCTTTTGAAAGAACAGTTTAAGGATTATGAATATAATTTTTCTAATTTTTTCACTGTGTATTTTTAGAGATATGGATATTTCATTTCACTGAATCATAATGTCAGCTGGAAATATTATGTAGTGATTTTTTTTAAAAATTAAATAAAATTAGATAAAAATAATGAAAATGAAAACAAATTATAGGAATTGAAAGTAGATTCAATTTTGCAAATGCTGGTGTCATTTTCGAAACCAAATTCTGAGTATTTGCAGGAGTCTGCAACCTCCAAAGTTCAGGTAAGCTAGAGGGAATTCTCTGGTTCCTRCAAACAATCACACTCACTAGTTTTCACCCAAAAGAATATTTCAGCCGAAAAACATTTTTTTCGTCTGAAAAACGTAGTTCTAACAGAATCCGTTAAAATTAAACGATTTCCTAGTTTTTTCGGTCGAAAAACCTTTTTTTTTTTTGTTTTTTCAATCTAAAGATGGGTGAGGGAATTCCGTCGGTCGGAAACAATGAAAAGACACGTCGTATCATTTCATTTCATGCTAAATTGTATAAATACACTTTTGGACAAACACATTTAACACAATTCATCACATGTTTCATGGTTTTTAAGAGCACCTAATCAAAGTTTTGAATCATCTTTTTTGTTTTTGTTGAACAAGGTAATTGATGTTTGTTCAAGTTTTTATTGGAATAAGAATTTATATATCGAGAGCTAAATGTTGAGCATTTTTTCAAGGTGAAGCCTTTGTTGAACATACAATTATTGATATTATTTTTTAATAATTTTTATGATAATGAAGTTTTTTTGAGACGATTATGAAATGTTGATTTTGTTAAATTTTTTTACAGATAACTATACTCATGGGAAACAAAAGTTTGCACAAGAGAAAATTTAATCGCACTCGAGATGAAACTCACCATAACGATCAAAGGAAAGAGCATTATTAGAGAAATAAATGAGAACATGCAAATATTGAAGAAAGAAACGATGATAATGTAAATAGAGATTTTCAAGAAGAAGAAGTCCAACCAGGTATGCATGCACATATTGTCTATATTAAAAGTATAGAATTCAAATTTAAAATATTGTTTAATATAATTGATTGTAATTACGATTTGATGTTTTTCAAAAAACATAAATAGATTTGTCTTATAACGTCGATGAAGACGTTGAAACCGAAATTAAAGTAGAAGATGAATCACCTATAGGTATGTACCTAAATTTAGATAATACAAGATGAACGCTTGTACATAGTTTAGTGAATTTATGTTCAGGTTTTGTTTTTTAATATAAACTTTAAATTGAAATATGCAGGAGAATCTATCAACATTGATGATGAAATATTAGAAAATGTTGATACTGGCAAATTTGGGAAGAAAGAAGCTAAGCATTATATAAGATTATCTAACTAAGAATATGTATAATACTTTTTTCAAAGATGAATCAATAACAGTGCAAGCTCAACTTTTACTCTGTCTAATAATGTCAAGAAAGTTAAAAGAAGCTACATCATTATTGGGTATTCAAAAGTAGACAAAAGATACAAAGGTGAAACATAATGTCTTTGACAATATAACTAGTGTATTAAATTTTTTTGGAAAATCTCGAAAAAAAGATGTCAGTGTTGCACGTAGAGTGATACAAACAACAGTTGTTTCATCTAGCAATATAAAAGATCGTTTGACACAACACATGGCAAAAACGATGGGAACGTCAAGAAAAAAATTATACAAACATAGAAAATTTCAATTGCAAATAGATGCAAATGATGAACTTGCTTGTTGGACAATGATTTCTAGACAACCCTACAAAGATAGACTTGCATAAAATGTTAAAGAGTTGGCTCGTAATTGTTGGTTGAAATAATCTTGTGTTTCACCACATATAAGGGATGTGTTGCGACGAAGAATAACACAAAAACAATATGAATAACATACAAAACATATATTGCCAATGTCACAAACATAATTGTTCAATAAGTTCAAAGAAGAGCACTTGAAGAATTTAAAATTTTCATCAATACATTTGTGCAACAAAAACCATGGTTTGTTAGACCCATCATTGTTCGTGACACTTGTTGTTGTCATTATCATGTGGAATTTGAGTTATATTATGACACTTTTCTTGATTTTGGTAAAATGTTTTGGCCAAGTTCACCTCCTCCTTCCACATTCCGTGCTTTTATATTTGAAATTCTATGTGAAAGAGAAGGTGATGAATTATTTTACCAAAAACAATGTTTTGGTGGAAAGAAATGTGATCATTGTGTAAATCTAAGTTTGTTTCAATCAAAGTATCCTATTGATATGAATGATCAATAATTTTATAATATAACAGTCAATTGGAAGAGATATGAATATATCAACAACACGACTCCACATTCTTCAAATGTTGTTTCCAAAAGGATTGATTTGAAAGTAGATAAAATCAGTGTGATAGATTTTTTGAAGAGTTTGAGGAAGAAATTTATAAGTACACGAAACATTCACATAGAGATTGATGGCAAGACCTACAATTCAAACAATCCCATGAAGTGTTTCCTCCATGGACAATTTTGTATGTAGTTGATTTTGCAGAGAATTACACATTCACTGCACAAAAAGAAATAGATAGTGAATATTATCATTTTGATCAAGTCACTATATTTGTCCACGTTATATATAGACACACTCAATGGAGTCTTGATCACATAGAAATAACCAACTACAATCGACATGTTATTAAAGAATATCACTTTTATATAAGTGATGATCGAGCACACAACACACATTATGTACAACATTGTTTTGATAAATTTTATGATTCATTGAAAGAACACGGGATCAGATTCGATCGACATTGGATATGGTTAGATCGGTGTGTGGGTTAGTTCAAATCTTCACGATCATTCTATTGGTTGTGTCGTCTTCATAAAAAAACAAACATTACACATTGTTGATTTTTTTTTGAGACTGGTCATGGAAAATGAGAGCACGACGATGCAGGGGCATGTGTAAAACAAGAACTTCGAAGGTATCAGATGAACCCTCATGCTGATCGATTTGAATCCATTGATTAAGTTGTTGAATGGTGAAAAATGATGCTAATCCATGAAAATAATTTGTCAAGGGAAGTGCTCATGTGTGTCTATATATACATGTTACACATGTACACATAATATTTTTATTCACATGTTCAAATTTATATTCAATCTTCAATCATTTTCTTGAGAGATTTCAAGTTAACAAGTTTTTGTCTTGTGCAGGTTTTTTTGGTATGTTGGAATCCAAGATGTAAATAGATCAATACCATATGAAGCCGGTACAATATATGGGACACAGAAAATGCATTCAGTTAAAAAAAAATGCTATCAAAATGTGTTTGCATTTGATAGAATAAATGAGTCTTGTTTTTGTTCAGTTTGCATAGAGGACACAAAATCCATAGAGATTTGCGAAAACAAAAATGCAGAATATGTTAAAGCTTGGAGACATACCGGACTTAATATAAAAGGGAAAATGCCACTTGCAAGCTCAGATGAGATGGAATCAAATGAAACTATAGTGTCAGTTGATGGCGATCGAGTTTCTAATCTTGTTAGAGAAGGTAATTTTTATGTTTAAATTTTTTCAAATAACTTGTAGATGTACTTGTGTGATAATCTAACATGAACTACTTGTTGTCCAATATATCGAATTATTTGCAGGAGATGTCTTTGCCGTGGTTGCACCTGTATACAACAATGAAAATATGAAATACTATTTGATGCGATGCACAGAACAAAAGATTAGGTTATTAGAAGATTTTGATGATAATGGTTTTATATATGAAAGAGTATCCATCGTTTTGAAAGGATATTTTTTTCAAGAAACCCATCAAACCAATACTCATGTTCACTTTCAAGACTACCAGTCAGATGTCATAATTTGTCAATATAGTCATTTGGTATGTGTAGCACGCATAAAGTTAATAGAAGTTCAATCAAGAAAAAAAAACAAAAGTCAAAAAATATAAAATTTCCAAATTCGATCATTAATGAATAATTGAAGATGGAATACCATTACGATTTCTTTAAACAAGTGACATATACATTCCAAATTTTATATTTTGCATTGAAAGTACACGTATTTATGAATATCTAGGATTCTAGAATCATTTCCAGTTTAGTTTACTTTCATGGTCCATTCAATTAATGTAACGCCCTCCTCGTTACGACAACAACTCTGAGAACAGGTGCAATTTTTTTTTTTTGTTTAAGGTGTGTGCGCGCGTGAAGAAGTAACAAACACACTTGAATATACGTCACCACTCAACAACCAACAAGACACAACCATGATGTTCAGCACAAGAAGACTGAAGGCACACAACGAGTAACTGCAACAATATACAACCATAGGCATAAGGAGCACAACACAAACATTAAGACATACTGGGGGTGCACAGTAAGAACACAGAGGGAAGAATCCATGGTGTTAGGGTTACTATTTCTACACAGGAAAGCAGGGCGTTTAGTCTTATGTCTTCTCAAAAGAAGATTAGACAGGCTCCTGGCCGACTGCTCAGGCAAAAACTAGTAACCCGACCTAGAACAAGACGCCAGTAAGTCGAACACAACAAGACGACCCCGACATATCACAGTGACAACAAGCCATAAATGCCCCTAGACATAAGGCGTACAACTAGCGGCTGTAAGCAGAAAATGACACCAGGTGTTAAGTACAGTACAGTCACAGATGGAAGAATCCAACAGTAGAGTTTATTATTTCTGCACAGAAAAGCAGGGCTTTTAGTCTTATGTCTTCTCGAAAGAAGATTAGACAGGCTCCTGGCC
>SNQJ01S0004352.1:228806-242759 GCA_010110895.2 Picea sitchensis
CAAGGGAGCCACTCACTGACTTGACTGATTGGTAGACATCTATAACCCCTG
This sequence comes from Picea sitchensis, assembly GCA_010110895.2. Taxonomy (NCBI): domain Eukaryota; kingdom Viridiplantae; phylum Streptophyta; class Pinopsida; order Pinales; family Pinaceae; genus Picea; species Picea sitchensis. The sequence continues at coordinate 228,858 of SNQJ01S0004352.1, forward strand.
GAGTCAACACTCCACCAGGTGAACTTGTGGGAGACTAAGGGCTCTAAGGAATAAGGCCCCCGCCTTATTGCGCGCCCCTTAGAATCATCGTGGGCGACTATCGCAGTCTACCCTCACGGCATCGTGGATCCTCTCGAACTAGGTAATCGTTAACCTACAGTTCAAGCCACAGCGAGAGTGCTAGTAGGCTGTGGCAGGGCTGCTGTCCACACCTCTCCCTCAACCTCTCTAGAAATCATGTGTGGCCCCTTTACTCCATATGTGAGTCTGGTCGACAAGCTATCGTCAGCCTGCATCATCAACCATCATGTCAGATCATGTCAATAACATATCATCAAAACAATAAATATCATGGTAAATAAATCAACTCAAATAGCACACTCCCTGACTCAATCCGGAGTCCAAGGGTTCCGTCGATGCCTCTGCATCCTCCAGGTCAAAAACCATGCACACTCAATAAAACTGAGTCAATAACACCTGTTTTATGTCAAAGAAGTAAAACATCATGTCATCTATCATAACACATCATCATCAAGGATAAATGTTTTATCATCATAAAAATCTAGATCACTTGCGAGCAAGTGTCCTCAAAGAATAAGTTTTCTAAGTGTGCCAGAGCGGGATGTTTTATAAGTTTACTTTCATGGTCCATTCAATTAAGAAAAGTTATATTTTTGATGAATTATAAATTTTACCAAGCCTTATTTACAATTTCAGGAAAGAACCTATAGATTGTATCTAGGGAACCTAAACTGACCTACACTTTGGATGATTATACTTTAATCCTACAAATTATCCAGATCGTATACACAAATCCTTTAATGCATGTAACCAATTTACTACATATAGGATTTGCATTCATTATTTGCAATTATTGTTCAATGCTTTTTCATACCAAGAGGATAACTTCATATCAAAATTAGGACCCATTTCCATGTCATTATAAGGGACTATTGACGGCTTAGAAAAAATTTAAAGACATCTTAAAAAGTATGATTACCATCTTAATTAAATAATTTAAGGTAATACATATGATTAACATCCTAATTAAAAATTTTAAAGACATCTTAAAAAGTATCAATTTTAATTATGAAATTATGAATTTTGATTCCAAAAGTGTTGATATTATATTAAATTGTTAATTTTTTGCATTTAGATTTCAATATCTTGAAGCAAATTGAAAAAACAATTGAAATTATGGGCTACTTGAAAAATGTGTATGAGGAACCTAACACTACTTATATTCTACACATTAAACATAATTTTCATTGAGTTTGATTGAAAAAAACTTAAGTTGAAAACGAATTTGATTTTGTGGCCTGATAACAAAAAATAAAAAATAACGGGTCATCTACTAAGGCTTGGTTTGCTGCATTTAGATTTTCATAATTTTAATTGAATTAATGGTAGGTGTCATATTAATGGCATTAGTGAATACTTCCAATGTGCAGAGGATTGATAATTTCCATCAACCATTTTCTACTCTTTTCAACACATAAACAATTTATATCAATATAAATTTTAATGAAAATCACCTACTTATATTAAAGTATATTTTAATTTTACATATTAAAATAGGTTCTAAATCATGTTTTTATTTCAAAGTACATATTTTTATTTCACATTTTCTTGAATAAATATATTGAAAGATCGAAAAGAAACCAAAGACTAACATAACCAATTTAGTGTTGGACTGTCATAGTGAATACTTCCATTAATGGTAGGTGTCATATTAATGACATTATTGAATACTTCCAATGTGCAAAGGATTGATAATTTCCAGATCAACCATTTTCTACCATTTTCGATACATAAATATATAAATTTTAATGAAAATCGCTTACTTATAGTAAAGTATATTTTAATTTTACATATTAAAATAGGTTCTAAATCATGTTTTTATTTCAATTTTTGTTTCAAAGTACTAATTTTTATTTCACATTTTCTTGAATAAATATATTGAAATCTCGAAAAGAAACCAAAGACTAACATAACTAGTTTAGTGTTGGAAATAAAACAATGATGTTTATAAATAAAATGAAATAAAACATTTTTAATTTCAGCACAGTATCGTAAAACATAAATTAACCTTTTTTTTTTCTTGTAAATAAAGTAGGATCCTTATATTAATAACTGCTTATGTCTATACAATGCCACCTATTAGCTACCTGTTCTGCCACAAAAGGGAAACAATAATAGTTGGCTTTTAGCAAAAGCTTATCCTTTCACCATCATAAAAAATGAAATTATAAAATCATAAAAAATGATTTTTTTCTTTTTTTGTAAGTTAGAAAGATGTATTAAAGCCTTCTGGTATCAAAACATTACATCTGTTATGGTAAATAGTGAGACAATGGCTGCATCGCCCAGATGGGCAACCAATGTTGCTACTTGTCCAAACAGTTCACAATTGCAAAAAAGGAGAAAAAATTGTCCCGTGACATATTGTTCTTCTATGAATAGAAACTAAGGTGCCTCGCAGGGCTAGAGCTAAGAGAAGTAATCCGTTTAAAGACATAAAAAAACCAAGAAAACATGTGAACACTATCTTCATCTAGAGCTTGGGCCTGTCTTTCGTCCCCTCTGAGGACCATGCATAATGTCTGGGGATGAAGTCCCTGTTTCCGGAGTGGTGTGAAGGAGAGTGCATATGAGAGTCTCCAAGCACTCCTCGCGATGCTCACAAAGTTCGCCTATGTTCAATAGCTCTGCCATGCGATGCCTGACTTCGAAGACTGAGTTCTGGATGTTGTCAAAAGAATTCTACAGCTCCATAAACCCATCACACCGAGCGCATGAAGGCTGTGGCTGAGGAGAAAGCAGGGGCGAACGAGGAGGTGAAGGTGGTGGTGGAATTGTGAAAGAAGTGTGGGGGGAGGCAGAAGAAGTGAGGGGGGTAGTTGGGCTAGGGAGAGCAGACAAAGAAGGCAGACAAGAGGGAGACTGGTGTATGGACGACGCTTATGAGATGATATTAGGTGCGAAACTGACTAAATTACCCATGCTGTCAAACCACTCCACTCTGTAGGTTCACAGGGAGGACAGATGAGGGAGATCCAAGGTAGAGGAATGAGTTGCAGGCAGAGGCAAGTCTGGAGTGTTTTGTCGTCCTCTCCCCTGCGAGCTATACCATGCAGCCCCTCTCTTGGATTTTCCCCTTTGCCTTGGCATCAAGAAGAAACAAGAGAGAGGAGGTATGGAAATGAATTGAAGGCGAGTTGACACAAACCAAAGATGAAGAAAACCAGGGTTGAAGTTGCGAGGAGCTAGGGACGAGGTATGAGAATGAGATGAAGAACTAACATGCGTGAAATTATAAGATGCTTCCCATAAAACATAAATTATCCGTTCACCATCATAAAAATTCAAATTATAAGCTATTGACTATTTATTAATGAATAAACAATATATTTCACCATCATAAACAATATAAGTTTCACCATCATAAACAATAAAAGATAAATCAAATATGAGACAATAAATTGATATTTTGAGTTCCAAAAATACCATATATATATATATATATATATATATATAATAAAAGTTTAAATAGATACACCGCTAAATACATAGGTGCCACATCCATTTTAGGATGATAACAAAAACTAAGACATTTAACTCCAAAATTATGGACACTAATCCATCACTTTAAGATAGATCACTTCATACCTGCAATTCATACCTGCAAAAGAAAACATTCGTCAGATTCAAAATTTAAAAATTTACAATAAAATATATGTACAAATTTAAAATAAAATGTACATATGTACCATTTTAGATAAATAAAATGAGTTGTGATTAAAACAAAATTGACATACATACTAAAAGAGTTAAGTCGCATCCTCCAACATACTCCTTTCCACCAAATATAATGTAAACATATTTTCCACCAAATATAATGTAAACATCTGTAACATTAAAAAATAATAATATTAAAAAAAATAACACATATTAGAATATATACTTTAACTAAATATTAAATAAACAATAAGAAATAATAACATACCCAACCAGACTTCCACATATTTAAGATTATCCCCCTCTTTTTATTACACTTTTGTGACACTTTTTTTAAACCAAACTTCCATCACAAAGTTCCAAAACTTCCAAAATAGTTACTCTCCACATTAAGCATACATGATTTAAACAATTTGTAAAATCTTATCTAAAATATTAAAATTTTTTAAAGAGAAAAATTGTGTTCTAGGTAACCAATTTTTGTGTTTGGAGTTAGATAATAATCTGAAAATAAATATAGTTGTGTATGAAGAAAGTTCACACATATCCATATTAAGTCATTCTTCCAATAAAATACTTATCTCCTTGTGGATAAAGTCCCAAATCCTTCAGGTGAAATTCTCATGCCAGGTGATCTTATTTACTCCACAGTAAAATACTTGTCTACTCAACAGTAAAATACTTCTCTCCTCTTCTGCAGTGGAATATATGTTCTCATATAATCAAATTCCATCAAATTCCCTTTCAAATTAAAGAACTCATAAATACCCATATCAAGCCATTCTTCCAAGAAATTACTTATATCTATGAAAGTTTACAAATCTCCATTTTAAAAGCCATTCTCCCAGAAAATACTTATCTCCTCTTTCTGTGGTGGATGTTCTCATATAATCTGCACATATATTAAGTCATTCTTCAAAAACCATTTAAATCTTTTATATTTGGGATGTAGTCATTTTACATATAATCAAATGCTCTTGGAAATATGCCTTCATCATAATCTAAACATAAGTGAGATCATGCACGTACATAGTTTATTTGTAAATCTACTTGAATGCTGGTTTTTGTGGTTAGTAACCAATTTATTTAAGAGTTTGATAATATCTTGGCAAGAAGGAATTCACTTCGTTGTATGCAAAAAACAAAAATGTCCATACTACGCCATTCTTGGACAAGAAGGTAAGGAATGCAATCGAAGAAAATTTAGAAACTTCCCCTTTTCTGATGTGGGATAGAGTCTGTTCTCAAATAATCAAATGTTCAAGTTCAAAATTAGGTCTTCATCATGATCTAAACATAAATAATCTTGAATGTATGATTTAAGACAACGATAAGCTTATATAGGGGTTACATATATTTCAAAATAATTGATCAAACATTGAAAAGTCATATAGACACTAGTTTAGTAACCCTATGAATAGGAAAGACTAAACTAAAAATTTGAGAAAACAAAAAATTGAAAAATGTAAAAAATATAAGCTTATTCAACAAAAACAAGCTTGAACACTTTTATATAAAAGCCCAACATAAAAGCAAATTAAAACTCACTAATGTGAAATGAACACACATTTATGAATCATCATGAATAGACACATCCTTCCTAGGTATGGATGCTTCCTCCTCAATCCCAATCTCCCGCATTCTCTTCTCTACGTTTTGTTCAAGCACACTCTCATGTACTCTCTTCTCCACATTGCCCTATATAACACATTTCAAATTTTAAAATTTTAAAATTAAATTTAAATGATTTTAACACATTAAATTGTAGTTTTAAATTTTGAAACATGTAATTCCCATGATGTGCCAACCTATGATTCAATAAATTAAATATTGTTTAAGACATTCTTCTTTTAAATTAATAATTTAAATGACAATTTGCAATTTTAATATATAACTAAATTTGTTTTCAACATGCAATGATACCTGTGAACTCCCACCCTCTTCAAACTCTCCCAATGAGAATTGAGACAAGCCTGCCCAAGTAGTAGAAGATGGAATATGGATATGTGAACAACACAACTAAAAACTAAATCTAGGATTCAATGTGTTCACATTTATACAAAATTATAAATGTTATGTTGTTGATCTTATTCAAAAGATTGGAGATTGGACAACTAAAGTGCCCATCTGTGGATATTAGAAAACACATACCTAATTCAACCCATCCAAATTTAAACTTGTGGAACCAAGTCCCATATTTACTGGAGATTCATTTAACATATCTCCAAACTGCAATTAATGACAATAACAATTCAATTATTTCTATAGATACAATGATATGTATTTAGATATAGAATTATAAGTAAAATATCCCCGAATGCGTAAAAAAATTACTGATTAGAACACATACCAATCCGTTGTTTGGTTCATTATTTTGAATGACCTCCTTCCAACCATTACGACAAAATTTTGCATACTGCTTAAGATCTTCGACTGACATGGTGTCTAACTCGTCATCTATTTTATAAACAAAAATGGCTTGAGAATTGACTTCGACTCACTGATGGTTCAAACCAACATCAACACCATAAAAAAAGGATTCCAAATTTTCCCTGATTGCATTCCTAGCCTCTTTGTCAACCTCTGATGAAGCTCGTAACTTTGAATGTGAAGTAAATTCCCTTGTTGGGAGAGATACTAAAGGTCATGGAGACCTCTGCAATGTTTCATTTCGATATGCCCCTTTTCGATCATATGTCTGTCCTTTACCATCCCCATAATAATTAGATGGTAGACTAGTATAATAAGGGTGCATGTCCATGAAAAACTTTGCATAAAAATGTCTAGAAAAATATTGTGGAACCTTATCATTCCATGAAAATTTTCCATATGCTACCAAAAATCTGTTATACAGATGTCCTGGTATGTTGGGGTGCTTAAAATATTGCACCTTCAACATCTTTAGCTTTGGCCCATGTTTGAAATTGAACATAGAAATTGTGTTTTATTTTGAAACTTTATTTTGTACTATGTACCATTTATCAGGGCCCATCACCTTTGACTCTCGCCTCCTCATCAAATCAATAAAACTGTTAGTGGTTGGCCCCATGTTTTGATATGCATCCATAAAGTTTTGCAATGAATGCAAAAAAATATCCAATATTTGTTTACTCTCCCGAGGGAGATCCAAGCTCCTCAAATCGTTTTCCAACCTTCTTTTAACACCTGAGTATCACTCAAGGGTCATTGCTTCAGTAATCCCTTCTCAGGGAATTTCATCACCAACATCCGAAGGATAGGTGGATGTAGGCGTGTAATCTTCTGTTTCTTGATAACGCCTCCTAAATCCAACTTCACCCTCTTCACCAACATTAGAATATTCATGACACACACTCTCTCTTTCATTGTTATCCCTCTCATTAAACTCACTGTCTACAGACACATTTGAAAGTAATTATTACATTTAACTTGCCATAATTTAACATTAGAAAATTAAAAAAAAACATATATAAAACACATACACACACACACACACATATATAAATACACAAAAATACAAAATAAAAAAAAATTGCCAAAAATATTTTCTCGTCCTGATGTATTCCCTACATTCTTAGGTGTAGGAGTATCATTGTGCAACCTGTATAAGAAGGATGCATCCATAAAACTTGTTTGAGCACATTCTCTAGATGATCTATTCATAGAATCGTTTGATAATCTCATCCTCTAACTAGATTGGCTTTGGCCACTCGAAGTTTCAGTCGACGAAGGGGTTCCTCTTCTTCCTTCTTGGGCTAGCCTAGAGTGTTTGTGAGGAATGTTTGGAGACTCTTGTCTCAACATCTCACCTCAATATCTATCCTTTGAAAATTCATGATAATGAAAGTTCATAATTTATAGAAGCATTAAATGGAAATACTAAATTTATAACACTTGAGCATTTAAGCATTTATAACAACTTCAAAGCAGTGCAAACATATATTGAAAAAACTAGAACAACCATATTTTTTACAATCATTGACAAAAGCAATCACTGACAAAACAATTACTTAAAACTAAAAAAAGAAACAATATTACATGATATGTTGTTTTGATCCTCTTAGCTATATGCTCAGAAAAATCTTCACCGGATCATTGATCAAGCCCTTGGGGAAGATCTCATCATGACACATCGAACAAATTTCCAAGAAGAAATTTCATGATAAAATATCAATAGACTAACCAACAACATACATATGTGGAACCACCAATAGAAGAGAATGACAACATACAAAAGGTGGCATTAGCAAGGAGATAAAGAGGGCGACACCAAAAAACAAATGAGAAGGGAAACACCAACAAGTAGAACCATAATCCCCAAACAATAACCAAGAAGAGATCTCCAGCAAGATGGAAAAGACCAAGAAGAGGGGTTGAAGGCATACAATTAAATAATTTAAACAAATAATAGTTTATAACATAAAATATTTATTGTTAAATGATAAAAATCAATAAGAAAAAAACAAGTCAAGAGAAGGGATCCAAAGTCAAGGCAACTAACTTTCTTTAGGAAAAAGAAAAGAACAAAAACAAAAACCCACACAACAATTAAGGAGGCATAACTCAAGAAAGGGTGGTTTCAACACAAAGTCAACAATTAAATTCTTCCAAAGTCAAGGTGACTAACTTCTTTAAGTAAAGCTCAAAACTAAAAACCCACACAACAATTAAAGGGGGCGTAAGTCAAGCAAGGTTGATTTCAAGACAAAGTCAACAGTTAAGTTTTCTTTAATGGAAAATTTCCACATGATTCTCATGATATTTAATTATAAGATTTTATCATCCCAACATAAAAGAAAGATCAATAATGTGATCATGATCTTCTTAACTAGTCCTAGGTCTCATGGACCATCCCGGGAGAGAAAACAATCACACATTATCTCAACTTGGTACTTAACCAACAAAATAAACCAAAAAACCAAAGGAAGATTAATAATGTGATCATTCTCTTCTTAACTACTCCTAGGTCTCATGGACCATCCAGGAAAGAAAAAAATCGCACATTATCTCAACTTGGTACTTAACCAAAAACAAAATAAAACAAAAAACAAAAAACCCACACTAATAAGATTTTTCATATTTGAATTTATGTGATGTGTGAAGCAAGTTACATTCAAATTTGCAAAGAAAGAATGAATTTTAAGCAAAACTAAAGTACGGAATTCAAATTTAAATGCACAAATACAATCTAAAATACAAATTTTCTTCATCAAAGAGTCCATTATAATTCATAACTAACCTTCGGATTTCCAAATTGAATGTATAATTATTCAATTGAACGGGGACTATTTGTACATGTACAGGCCCGTATTTGAACTCAACCTTAGGAAGAGGTTGACAAGGTCGAATACGAACCTGTTCATGTATAGGGAGAGGCCCAAATTCAGGCCCATCTCTGTACATGGAAAAGGCCGTTTTATTGGCAACATACACCCTCTACGGGACACCCCGAGACTGAAAAAGAACAGTCTGAAAAGAGGTGCTCCATCTTTCCAACCATGACTCGGGTTGGTTTTCCTACAATTATTAGGTGAATCTGCTTGTGCAGATTTGTGAAATATGAAATGACAATATTTAGGACTGAAACTTCTACATCTATGAGAGAGGAACCTCAACTAATAAGAGAGAGAGAGGTGCTATGAAAACTATTCATTTCATAGAAAATACACAATTCTCTATGTTTTTGTACTCATTCTTAAGTGGTGCTATGACAACTTTTCATTTCATAAAAACACAATTTGGTAAACCATAATCCCCAAGTTGACTAAGTAGGCATTAATTTCATGCAACTATATTTATATGAAGGATCCATAAATTGGTGTTATAGGGGAGGGAGAGAAACTTCCTAAACACATACTAAGCTATAACTATTTTGTATCTTTTGAGCAATTGTTGGGAACTGCACCCTCTAAATCTTATTTTGAATTTCATTAGGGCCCTTGAGGGTGTTTCTCAATTTTAATCATGTGAATATCATGCAACTCAGAGAAATTCGGGTCTATCCCTGTATATGGACAAGGATAGGCTCGAATTTAGGCCTGTCTCTATACATGGACAGGGCCATATTCAACCCTGTCCATGTACAGGGATAGGCCCGAATTCGGGCCGGTCCCTATACATGGCCCATATTTGGTGTTTACTTATAATTCATCTCATACAAGATCAAAGCATAGGGTTGAACAAGGGTTACATATCACTTTGGTTATGAGGTAGTTACTTACCCTATAGCTTATAGGAAATGAACATAGTTCGACAAAGAGCAATGGTTGTGATTAGAAAAGACTATTGGATTACTAGTTGAATAGGGGAACATAGTAGATTGAGTCATAATTACGGGTACTGTATATTGCTAATATTACTAGCATAAGACTATTGGTTTAATCATATGTAATTACCCTAATCATATGTAAGATGCTTAGTTGGAGCTGAAATGATTATGATACAAATTATACAAGTGCATTACTTCTATATAATATGATAGAAAAAACAAGCTTATCTTATCATAACATAGGACACACAGATTGGATTAGCTATGGTTCAATTCCATAACATAGGACACACTGATCATCAACTGTAACAAGGTAAAGTAATAACATTGATTATACATACAGGATAAGAATTACTGTTTCGTATAAAGGGTGGTATAAGAGTTATGTATACTAATATTTAAAACAAGCATGGGATAGAATGGTTCCCATATGTTGTGATTCTCCGTACACTATAGCTATAGTAAGCATGTTCATTAAGCTAATGACTTGTGTGATACTGATCTGTTCAACACTATGCACAGGCCCTGTCCATGTACAGGGACAGACCCAAATTCGGGCCTATCACTGTACATGGGCAGGGCCGAATACGACCCTATCAACAATCTATACATAAATTTAAAATCGAAATTGTAACTAACAATTTGAAAATCTGAAATCTAAATTTTAACTATGAATTTAGTTAACTAACAATTTTAACTAACAATTTCAAATTAAATTTACACAGAGGATAAGCATTATTGTTTCGTATAAAGGGTGGTATAAGAGTTATGTATACTAATATTTAAAATAAGCACAGGATAAAACTGTTCCCATATGTTGTGATTCTCTGTACACTATAACTATAGTAAGCATGTTCATTAGCCTAATGACTTGTGTGATACTACTCTGTTCAACACTCAACACGGGCCCTGCCCATGTACCCCACCTACCCGAATTCGGCCATGTCCCTGTACATGGACATGAAAAAATATGACCCTATCAACAATCTATACTACTCTTTTCAACACTAAGCACGATCCCTGTCCATGTACATGGAAAGGCTCGAATTCGAGCCTGTCCCTATACATGGACACGACTGAATATGGCCCTGTCCATGTACACAGACAAACTTCAAATTTAATGGGCTCTGCCTTTTCAAATATTGCTTGTAATTATGTGTTGTTCTATCCATAAATAAAAATTCTTGTTCATTCCCCAAAGTAAATCGACAATAGTTTTGCAGAATCACTTTAAATTATGAATGTAAATTCAAAAGACATGGACAAAGTTCTTTACATTTCATCATCTAATTAGTAAATGCATAGAGTTTTTTGCATTTCCATTTAATCATATATTATTAGATTCAATGGAAATATAATTCAATTTTATCAAGGCCTTTAACATTCAACTTATATATACAAATAAACATGAACAATTCTCTTTAAACTTGAAAATTTGATCATAAAGCATGAGCAGTATCATCAAAAGATGAACATTCTAGTTATAAATACAATATACATGGACAATTTTCTGTAAATTCCAGAGAATGTTCTGGTGATGTTCTAAGAATTTCAACATTCTGTGTAAATAGAATAGACGGAAAAGTTTCTTTAAATTTTACAATCTAATTAGAAAGAAGGGGAAACATTATGATAATTTTAACTTTCTTCTTATAAGTAAAATAGACATGGACAATTTGATTTAAATTTTGAAATTTAATCAGTAAGCACATGCGATATTCTGAGCAAGTCCAACATTTTTCCCTATCCATGTACAGGGCGGAATATGGCCCTGTCCATGTACAGGGATAGGACCGAATTCAATATTGTCCATGTACATGCATAGGGCCGAATATGGATGTGTCAGCTATCTATACATAAATTTAAAATATAAATTTTAACTAAAAATTTAGTACCTAGACCGGACGCTCGCAACACCAACGTCCACTTGCCTGCAACATTGTCTGTCTTCCCGCTCGCCCGCAGTGATGATGTGCAACACTATCTCCAACAACAAACACAAAGCACTATTGCTAACACCAAACACAGAGAACTATTGCGAACACCAAACACAGAGCGCTATCAACTAACAAACAAACAGAATGCTATCGTGAACACTAAACACAGAGCGCTATCGCGAACAAAAGAACATAGAGCTATTGCGATTACCAAACACAGAGTGCTATCATCTAACAAACATTTCGAGAAAACTATGACAGGCGTGATGTGAAGGTAATATATAAACATTTATTTGGCCGAAAGGTTCTTTCAGCCGAAACATTTTGTCGGAAAAAATATCTTTCGGTCGAAAAGATGTTACCGGATGAAAAAAAATTCGTTCGATTAAAATTGTACACAAAAATCGAGGGTGTCGTCATGACACCGTTCGGTTTGACATTCGAAGGTTCGGCCAAAACATATTTCGGCTGCAAAAATAGGCCTTTCGTCCGAAATAAATGTTAGTTTGGATGAAAAAAGGTCTCTACGAATTTTGGAGACCCGATTCTCACAAAAGTGTTACCCACCTTCGTGATTTTACCCATCTCTCATTCACTATTAAATATATTTATTACTTCTCCTATATGGATTTTAACCTAATGTCTGTTTTACACTTGATATCCAATAAATGAACCTTGTTCATGTTTAGTAAATGAACTTTGTTCATTTCATTTGGTATCAAAGCTTCATTTTCTAATCCCATCCTTTGGCCACACCTTTTTTTAGATCCTTTCTGATCTGAATTTTGGCCATATAATTGATAGAGTTTCTATGATCTTGGTATTTGACCACAAATTGGCTTTTGGAAATTTTCAAAATCAAGTTATGTTGAAGAAAAATAAATCAATCCATTGTAAAAATTAAAGAAGATCATGAGAGGAATCCAAGATTCCGTCATCTACAAAATAGAGTTAGACAACCATCAGTTAAAGAGGAATAAAAAATTATGTTGGTCACATAAAGAGTATCTTGTTGTCCTGAATATATTTATCAATTTCACAATCATTACATTACTAAACAAAAAAATGTGATAGCAAATAAATATAGAGACACAAATCTCTATAGTAACCACTAGATTTTAGATTTTCATAATATTCAATGCATAGAAATTGAAGGTATCAAGTTTGATCATTCTCGGTTAATGTTATAGATTCTTCTTCTCGTGGAGAAAATAAATGCAATTTGTGCTTTATATGGTAAAAGTGGTTTGAATACGATGGTGAAAGCCAACAAAAGAAATTATTGTTCCATCGTGGAAAGAAAATTAAACAAGTTTTGAGAAACACATATATGGAAATGCCAAACACATAAGCGAAATTGTTGGTCTCTAAAAAAGTAGTCAACTAATTGCATATTTCCTATTCTATTTGAAGCCTCCATTATTATTTGATTAGTTTAAAAAAAAGCCTCATGATTCTTCCACCATAGCATAGATTCAAGGCCAATCCAGGGTTACAAGGAAAATAAGCTTCTTTGCAAGCCACTTAAGAGTACATGGGGAAAACCACATGTCATCCCCATAATAGTAATTCATGTCATGGGGATAAAATCATATTTGAATCATTGTCTCAATTGACCCATCATACATCATGACTAAAATTAAGACTTTATTGTGTCAAATTACGAGCTTGATTTCTTATGCGGATTAATTATTTTATTTTCTTAATTACTTTGATTCCAACTTAATACACTTCAACAATTTCAAATCATAATCGAATAGAAATAATTATGTAGATAAGTAAACATGTATATCAACAACACATATACCCTGGGGAAACCCTGTACACAGAGAAAAACCCCAACAAACAATATTCCTTTATTGCATTAATACTGTAAGATCTCTTACAAATATCCACCATGAATGTACTTCTCTCAAAGAGCTTGCCAAGATGAATCTGACCTGACAAAGACTTACAAGACCTTGCTGAAATACACCTTTG
>SNQJ01S0004352.1:246398-263095 GCA_010110895.2 Picea sitchensis
ATGGCATCCTTCCATAATTTTAATTTATCTGCTTCTTCAAATGAAGAAGGTTAGACATCACTAATGCTGCTCATCAGTGCAACATAGCCTCCAAACCTATGAGGCCTCTTCCTGTCCTTGAAAGTTCCTTTGGGAGAAGCTATCCTTTCTGCTTCCCACACTATTTATTTAAGCCACCCTATATTCCTTTTGGCTGGAGTTTCTTCAAGATTTCTTTCTAACACTTCAACGGGTTCTAGGGGCTCATTACTTGTCCCTTCACGAGGTTCCTCCCTCTGATCATCTAACTCTTCATTTTCAGAAGAGGGTGAAGTTGGCTGAACTGCTTCTGCATCCTGCTGAAGCTCTCTGGATTTCTTAAATGCAGCTTCCTCACGGAAAGTCACATCTCTGCTTACCTCTATTTTCCTCCGACTTGTTACATAAATCCTATAAGCTTTGGAGTTCTCACTGTACCCCACAAAACCCCCTTTCTTTCCCGAGGGTTCCATCTTTGTCCTCTTTTCCTTAGGGACATGAATATAAACAGGACATCCAAATATCCTTAGATGATCTACTTAAGGTTTGATCCCTGAGAAGACTTCTTCAAGAGTCTTGTCCTTCAAAATAGCATGTGGACCCCTGTTCTGTTAAGAACCAAATATCAATATAGCATAGAAAAACCTCAGAATAAGTACTCAACACCTTGAAAAAGAGACAATTTCAGATAATAAGCCTCTTCGAGGGGGAAACCTCCTTTTACCCCGCATAACTGTTCAATTACAAGATGATTCCAAATGAAAATGTCTCCTTGGTATATATAGGAGACTAGGAGGTATAATTACAACTAATGGAATAAAGACGACATAAATAAAATAATATTACTAATGTAAAATGCCCCAATTAAGGGGTAATGAGCCAATATTAGGGCTTAACATTCCCCTCCCCTTGAGAGAAGTGTTGTACGCAATGCTTGAGTAACTCTGGATGCTTCTGTATAAAACACTCATCTTCCCAAGTGGAATCTTCAGCCGATAATTTCCTCCATTTAATGAGATACTCTGAAATGGATCTATTCCTTAGCTTGCGAATTCTTGTGTCAGTGATGGCTTCAGGCTCCAATATGATTTTTCCTTCCTCGTCAAGTTCTGGAAATATAATTTGAATTAGGATCTTGTTGCCTATAACCTTATTTAAGCATGAAACATGGAAAACTGGGTGTACTCGTGAAGATGTAGGCAACTCCAATTTGTATGTCATAGTACCAATCTTTTGCAACACCTTATAAGGGCCATAGTACTTTGGTGATAATTTATTATCCTTCTTGGCTTGCTTGAGGGACATTTGTTTGTATGGTTGTAGTCTTAAAAACACCCAACCCCCTACTTTAAAACTTCTTTCACTACGATGTTGATCTGCTTGTTGTTTCATGCGATTCTGTGCCATGGTCAGGTTGTCCTTTAAGATTTGGAGAAATTGTTGTTGATTCTCAGTGTGATCTTCCACTGCTTGAACCTTAGATTTTTATTTTAGAGAAGAAGTGATTGAAGGAGGGTGGTATCCATAGAGTGCCATAAATGGTGTCATTTTTGGTGCAGTATGAAAGGAAGTGTTATACCACCATTCTACCAAGGGTAACCATTTGAACCATTGTGTTTGTTTATCAGAGACAAAGAAACAAAGGTAGCCTTCCAAACATTTTATCACTATCTCGGTTTTTCCATTAGATTGAGGATGATAGGATGAGCTATGAGCTAATTGGGTACCAAAACAAGAAAACAATTCTATCCAAAAATGTTCAGTGAAGATGGGATCTAACGCAACCGCACCCTCAGGCACGTCCGCTCACAGGATCTTCTCCTTCTATACGGCTCGAATAAATCAAGTGTCCTTCTATTTCCCTATTGGGAAATCTGCACTCACAGTTCTCCAAAAGATTTCCCTTAGCGATCGGGAAATCGGACTTCGCAGTTTCGCGAGTCTTATGGTCGCGTGGTTTTGGATTCTCAAAACCCCGATCCTCGATGAAAGTCAACGTTGACTTCCTCCTTTTATTTGTTGGGATTTTCTTTATCGGGATCTCGACACTCGGGGTGTCGAGCAACTTGTCTTACCGACTCCCGATACCCGATACACCGAAATTCTGACGCACACGTGTGAGTTGACTTTTCCACTTCCCGTCACTTCTATCGGGATTTCAGGGTTCGCGGGATCGCGAATCCTGATGTTAAATGTTTTGGGAATTTTCTTTCCCCGAACTCCGATGCACGTGCCACCTGTCCTCCACTCTGACTCTTATGGTCCCACACAACTCTCCCATCGAAATATCGTGTCTTGCGATTTCAACCTGTCTGAGTAACCTGTCCTCAAGACCTCCGATATGCCAAACTATGACTTCGTCAGAATTTCTGACATGCGTCCCCACTGATGGACGGTTCTGATCTGTCAGGATATCGCAGATCACGATATCGAAATTCCTACTGTAATAATTTGGGGCTTCACCTCACGAAAACCTGATACATGATACACGTGTAGATCCAATGGTCCCTGTGGCTCAGATCAACGCTTTGCCCCTCCCAAGCTTCTAATTTCTTCCACACTTGTGCTGTAACTTCTCGGTACCTATGTGAGATCCAACGGCTCATGGTGATTCACGAAATCTCCTCGGAGAATTCCAACCGTCCGTTCCTTTCTGATGAATTTTGCGAAATGAATCAAGTACTTCCTCCAAAAAGACTTGTTCACCTGCACGCAGACTTACGACGCTTCTTTTCCAATCCTTCAAGGAAAAATTCCCCTGCGCTATCCTTCGAAAAACTCAAAGGTCTATCTTTTCTGATCTTTTCCCACAACTTTAAGTCTTCTCAGAAAACACCCCTTGCACGCACGCCTTGCGGAAAACCTTCAACCTCGACTAAGGGTTGAAGTTCCTCGACTCTGCGCATGCCTGCAGCAGTAGTCTTTCAATACTCTTGCTCAGAATCGCAACTCTGAGACCTAGCTTATCCTGCGCACTCCTTGCACGGCTCCTGTAACCCACTTTAACTCTTGGGTGATGAGAACAAAAGTTAACTATTTGAGCCTTATGTCAACGCACTCCTTGCGGACGACTTCAACTGCACTTCTTGCAGGAATCCTTGCTCAAACAGAGAAACAATTGAAACTCATTCTCACTTCCTCTCAGACTTCAATTCAAACATGAAATCATATACATAGCATATAAAAGCAAATGTATAACTGGAAGCAAACATCAACTGAGCATAACATCAATACACAGAGAACAGACACATAACCATGAATTTGAATCAAAGCTTCTTCTATTAATTCAAACAATTGTACATGGGTGTTCTTCCTCATCTGTCTGCATGCTCTTGTTCTTCCTGAATAATATTACAATGCACAATGAGGGTGTCTATATCCCGTTTCCCTCTTGCGCTCTCAAGCTGTCTAATCTACAATTAAATTCTACCAACTTACATTAACTATCTTAAATGCCTGCATTTACCTAAGGACGAGAGCAATCCGCTCAAGGTCCATTTACAATGTACAAGTGCGCCTCATTAAATTATTACATTTAAAGTTTGGCGCATCAATCCAAGGAAATTCAAAATTTGCACTGGCTTCTGTCCAGCTGTCTTCCGCTTTCCACGCTGGCTCGCTTGATGTGGGCGATGCTCCTGCATCATACTCCCTCGCTTGAAAAATTTCATGGGCTCCTGTCCATAAGCTCCTGCATGGTATATCCATGCTTCTGTATCTTCACTTCAGTCTCCCAGCTGGCATCTTCCACTGGATGGCCCTTCCATTTGACCAGATACTAAAATTATTCTTTCCGCCTGGTCTTCTTACCAATTCGCTTATCCAGTATGCGCTCCATTTGCGGCTTCTCTGCAACTGGCATCTGCTTTGTCCATTGGATCACTGGTTGCTCACCTCCTATTCCTGCTTCCTCAGCCTTATATGCGTACAAATCTGCGATATTGAATATCAGAGATATTCCAATTCCATTCTGTAATTCAATCTCGTAAGCATTTGTCCCAAATTTTCTCAAGACCCTACACGGCCCGATTGTCTTCATCTTCAGCTTATTATATGTTCCTCTCGGGAACCTTTCTTTCCTCAAGTGTGCGAGAATCAGGTCACCAAATTTGAACTGAAGTTGTCTCTTTCGCTGATCGACTCTGCGCTTATACTCTTGGCTTGAACTCTGCAGTCGTTGCTTCACCTGACAGTGAAGTTCCTTCATCACCTCAGCGAATTCTTTTGCACTTGAACTCCTAGTCGCCATCTGTTCTGAATCCCTCAGCTCAGAAATTCCTTTCGGCTGTGTACCATATACAATCTGAAATGGAATTTTTCCTGTGCTCCTGTTCACTGAGTCATTATACGCAAACTCTGCCTGCGGCAATATATGGTCCCAACTGCTGTGGTGCTCTGTCACCAAGATTCTCAACAAATCTCCCAGACTTCTGTTTACCACTTCCGTCAGTCCATCCGTCCGAGGATGATAAGCTGAACTAAATGCCAAATTAGTTCCTAGCTTCTTCCATAAGGTCCTCCAAAAATTCCCTATGAACTTTGTGTCTCTGTCCGAAACTATGCTTTTCGGTAGGCCGTGAAGTCGAATGACCTCTTTGAAAAACAGATTTACGATGTGAGTCACATCACTGGTTTTCTGACATGGGATAAAATGTGCCATTTTGGAAAATATATCCACTATTACAAAGATAGAGTCAAATCCTCTTTGCGTCCTTGGCAATCCCAATATGAAATCCATGCTAATTTCATCCCATGGCCTCTCTGGTATGGGTAACGGTTGATACAAACCTGCATTCTGTCTTCTCCCTTTCGAATGATGGAAAATTCTGCATCTGTCCACAAATATCTTGACCTCTACTCGCATCCCTGGCCAAAAGTACGATTCGCTCAACTTCGCGAATGTCTTGTCATGACCAAAATTCCCTGCCAATCCTCCGCTATGTTTTTCCTTCAACAAGTTCTCCCTCATGGAGCATTTCGGAATACACAGTTGATTGCCTTTGAACAACAATCCTTCCTAGATCATATACTCAGCCCACTGGCTCCTATCTCTGAGAACTAAATTCTTAGTTTGTTCGTACGCCTCCTTGAAATCCTGATCATTTGCGTACATGTTCCTGAGATCATCAAAACCCAACATCTTGACTCAGAACTCTTGCAACAGTAAACACTTCCTGCTCAAAGCATCAACCACTTTGCTAGCAGTACCCAAAATATTCTTAATTACAAATGTGAAATTTTGCATATACTCTACCCATTTTACATGTCTCTGATTCAACTTCTCCTGTTGAGTCACAAACTGTAATGCCCGATTATCACTATACAAAACAAATTCCTTTGGGATCAAGTAATGCCTCCACTTCTTCAGTGCCTGTATGATAGAATAAAATTCCTTATCATACGTGGAGTACTTCACCTTCGCCTCATTCAGCTTCTCGCTGAAGTATGCAATCGGCCTGTCATCCTGACTCAAGACCGCTCCTATTCCAAACCCGCTTGCATCACACTTCACCTGAAATGTTTTCCGGAAATTCGGCAACACCAAAACTGGGTGTTCCGTGATCTTCCGTTTCAACAAGTTGAAACTCCTTTCGGCCTCTGATGTCCAGTGAAAAGATTTATGCTGCTTCTTCACTATGTCCAGCATTGCTGCGCTAATTCCACTGAAATTCTTAATGAACTTTAGGTAGAAACTAGCCAATCCATGGAAACTTCTCACCTCAAATATGTTTTTCGGTGATGGCCAATTTTTAATCACTTCCACCTTCTCTGGATCCATTCTCAACTTATCTGGAGAAATAACAAATCCCAGATAAATGAGCTCCGTCTTCATGAACGAATATTTCTTCATGTTTATCAGTAGCTTCTCCTACTGTAGCTTCTGCATCACTATAGCCAAATGCTTTAAGTGTTCGGCCACTGATTTACTGTAAATCAGTATGTCATCCAAATACACGATGACAAATTTCCCAATGAACTCCCTCAAGACTTTGTTCATCAACCTCATGAAGGTACTTGGTGCATTCGTCAAGCCAAACGGCATGACTAGCCATTCATACAATCCCTCGTTTGTTTTGAAGGTTGTCTTCCACTCATCGCCTTCTCTCATGCGAATCTGGTGATATCCGCTTTTCAAATCAATCTTTGAAAAATATTTTTCTCCGCCCAAGCAATCCATCAGATCATCCATCCTCGACAATGGAAATCTGTACCTGATGGTTATTTTTTTGATCGCCCTCGAGTCAATACACTTCCTCTAGCCTCCGTCTTTCTTCGGACTGAGTACTGTTGGAACAACACATGGACTCAAGCTTTCCCTGACCAAACCTTTGTCTAACAAGTCTTGGACTTGTCTCTTAACCTCTTCATTCTCTTGCGGCGTCAGTCTGTACATAGTTTTGTTTGGAAAACTAGCTCCTGGTATGAGGTCAATATGATGACTCACACTCCTTATCGATGGTAACGAACGAGGTAGTTCGTCCACGACTATATCAGCGAACTCTCCCAGCAGTTCCTGAATCTCCTCTAGTAAATCGTCAACCCTCGTGCTGGTTAAAACAATCCTCGACTTCCTGACCACAAAGAATTGAGGATCTTCTTTCTTCTTCACCTCTGTAAGAAGTTCCTTCCCACTCATGAGAAGTATAGTGTTTCTTACCTCCGGCTTCACCTCCTTATCCTTTATCGAAAGCAACATATGGGTTCTCCCATTCTTCTCCAAGGTATATGTGTTCATTCTCCCATCATGAATCACATTTATGTCATATTGCCATGGTCTGCCCAACAATAAATGACAAACATCCATAGGAATGACATCACATAAAATCTTATAATTATATCCACCTATCTTGAATTCAACCAAGCATTGTTTAGTAACAGTTACCTGATGTCCTTTCTGTAACCAAGAAATTCTGTATGGGCTTGGATGATCAATCGTCTCCAGCTCCAGCTTTTCCACCATCTCAGTTCAAACGAGATTATCAGTGCTTCCACTGTCTACAATAACCTTACACACCCTGTCCTTGGTTTTGCAAGCAGTCTGGAATAACCCGCCCCTCTAGACTGAACTCTCCACCTCCTTCTCAGGTGTCAAAAGAGATTTTTGCATCATTAGTGATCTTCCGCCTTCAGCGTCTTCTGCCTCAACATCCCGCCTCTGCGCTTCGATGATGTGAGCTTCTCCAATGTCCTTCTTTTTCTCTGGACACTCGTAAGACTTGTGCCCATTCTTTCCACATGTGAAGCACGTTATTACTCCACCTCTTCCTCTTCCTCTGCCTCTGGTACGAGGAAAAGTATTGCCATCAGCATAATCTCGTCTCTTCTCATTATGCTGTCCTCTCTGCTCAACATATGGCCCTCTATGTGAGGTTCCACCTCTTTCAACTTTACCCTGAGGTTTATTCATTCCTCCTTGGGATTCTGGAATTTGTCCTGGGCAACCGATTTTCCTCTGGGCTGACTTCTGCCTCGGCCTCTCTCACCTTGTTTTCGGCTCAGCTTCTCCTCAACTTTCAGAGCCAATTGATAAGCATCTTCCACCGTTCGGATGGTTAGCATGCTTTATTGATCCTGAATGTCATATCTCAGACCATTCAAATATCTAGCAACCTTCTCATCATCGCTCTCCCGATGACCTTCCCTGATGTTCAGTCTGTATAATTCCTCAGTGTATTCTTTCACTGACATCAGCTTCTACCTCAGGTTTTGCATTCTCTTGAAAAGAGTAATTTGATAATCTATCGGGATGAACTTTGCCTTCATCTTCGTGATCATCCTGTCCCAGCTCTTGATCTTCTGCTTGCCCTTGCAGCGTCTGTCAGCTTGTAGCTCATCCCACCACAATGCTACATGTCCTTTCAAGCGTGTAACAATATGCTTGACTTTCTTATCCTCTTCGACGTCTTCATAGTCAAATTAGGTGTCGAGAGTTCTAATCCAATCTATAAGATCTTCTGCATCCAGATTCCCTTCATAAACTGGAATGTCCATCTTTGCCTTTGCACCCATCCATGCAATAGCTTTAATTAAGCGTTCATTGGCTGCATCCTCAGCTGCAACTTCCTCTTCTCGTTCAGCCTCAATCTTTCTCTCGGAATCACTCAGATCCCCTGCACTGGCTGTGCGTCTTTGCACTGTCTCCATGTCTTTGAGTCTAGCTCAGAGATCACGCATTTGTCTTTCCATTTCTGGATTTTCTACCTGCCTGCCTCTTCTTCTCTACACTTCCCTATCCTATGGATTAGGTGACTGTCTTTCTCTCCTTGGTGGCATGGCAAATTCTCCTCTTCTCTGCTACAGAAAGAAAAGAGAAATCTGTCTTAGCTCTGATACCACACTGATGCAACCACACCCTCAGGCACGTCCGCTCATAGGATCTTCTCCTTCTATACGGCCCGAATAACTCAGATGTCCTTCTATTTCCCTATTGGAAAATCTGCACCCACAGTTCTCCAAAAGATTTCCCTTAGCGATCGGGAAATCGGACTTCGCAGTTTCGCGAGTCTTATGGTCCCGTGGTTTTGGATTCTCAAAACCCTGATCCCCGATGCAAGTCAATGCTGACTTCCTCCTTTGCTTTGTCGGGATTTTCTTTAACGGGATCTTGGCACTCGGGGTGTCGAGAAACTCGTCTTACCGACTCTTGATACCCGATACACCGAAATTCTGATGTACACGTGCGAGTTGACTTTTCCACTTCCCGTCACTTCTATCGGGATTTCAGGGTTCGCGGGATTGCGAATACTGATGTCAAATTTTTTGGCACTTTTCTTTCCCCGAACTCTGATGCGTGTGCCACCTGTCCTCCACTCTGACTCTTGTGGTCCCACACAACTCTCCCGTCGGAATATCGCGTCTCGTGATTTCAACCTGTCTGAGTAACCTATCCTCAAGACCTCCGATATGACGAACTCCGACTTCGTCAGACTTTCTGAGACGCATCCCCACTGATGGACGGTTCTGATCTGTCAGGATATCATGGATCGTGATATCGCAATTCCTACTGTAATAATTTGGGGCTTCACCTCACGAAAACCCGATACATGATACACATGTAGATCCAACGGTCCCTGTGGCTCGGATCAACGCTCTGCCCCTCCTAAGCTTCGAATTTCTTCCACATTTGCGCTCTAACTTCTCGGTACCTATGTGAGATCCAACGACTCATGGTGATTCATGAAATCTCCTCGGAGAATTCCGACCGTCCGTTCCTTTCTGATGAATTCTGCGAAATGAATCAAGTACTTCCTCCACAAAGACTTGTTCACCTGCGCGCAAACTTACGATGCTTCTTTGCCAATCCTTCAAGGCACAATTCCCTTGCGTTGTCCTTCAAAAAAATCAAAGGTCTATCCTTCCTGAGATTTTCCCACGACTTTAAGTCTTCTCAGAAAACACCCCTTGCACGCAGACCTTGTGACAAACCTTCAACCTTGACTAAGGGTTGAAGTTCCTCGACTCTGCGCACGCCTTCAACAACAGTCTTTCAATACTCTCACTCAGAATCACAACTCTGAGACCTAGCTTAGCCTGTGCACTCCTTGCATAGCTCCTGTAACCCACTTTCACTCTTGGGCGATGAGAACAAAAGTTAACTATTTGAGCCTTATGTCAACGCACTCCTTGCAGGAATCCTTGCTCAAACAGAGAAACAATTGAAAATCATTCTCACTTCCTCTTAGACTTCAATTCAAACATGAAATCATATACATAGCATATAAAAGCAAATGTATAACTGGAAGAAAACATCAACTGAGCATAACATCAATACATAGAGAACAGACACATAACCATGAATTTGAATCAAAGCTTCTTCTATTAATTCAAACAACTGTACATGGGTGTTCTTCCTCATCTCTCTGCATGCTCTTGTTCTTCCTGAATAATATTATAATGCACAATGAAGGTGTCTATATCCCATTTCCCTCTTGTGCTCTCAAGTTGTCTAATCTACAATTAAATTCTACCTACTTACATTAACTATATTAAATGCATCCATCTACCTAAGGATGAGAGAAATCCGCTCAAGGTCCATTTACAATGTACAAGTGCACCTCATTAAATTATTACATTTAAAGTTTGGCGCATCAATCCAAGGAAATTCAAAATTTGCGCTGGCTTCTGTCCAACTATCTTCCGCTTTCTGCGCTGGCTCGCTTGACATGGGCGATGCTCCTCACCATAAGACTGTGGATCTAAAGACTGAACCAAGAAAATATGCCTGGAAGGCAATGGTTCCGTGGAAGTGAGTGCAATAGGAGGCTCCTCGAAATCAGATCGAGTCCTCCTAGTATCAGCTGGATCACCAACAAAATCCATTGCATCCTGAAGAGTAGTCTGTGCCCACTTGGGCCTCTACTTTGGCTCTACAACTGCATTTGGATGCTCTGACTCTGCATATGAATGTACTGACTCTAAATCTAAATCTGAATTCTTTGATTCCTCTGAATCAGAACTCTCGTCTGAAGAAAATTCTACATGTGCATGCTCATCATCTCGAACAGGTGTATTAGCGTCAGAAGTCACCCCTGGATTGCTTGTAGGAGCAGAGCCCAACACCCATCAGTTTTTTATGTCACAGTTTAATAAATGAAGTGATCAAATGGATAAAGTCTCAAGATGATATAGTTTTAACTCAGGAAACTGGGCCTGGCATGTAGAAAGAAAGGGAGGTCTTGATCCAACTTCCATCAGTAAATGGATTAAAGGGTGGTAGATGGAAGACTTGAGAGAAGGGCAAGCAAGACTACCTCAGGCAATAGGCCTTCGGAAGCTTGAGGATGAAAAACTTAGAAGCCAAGATCCTCTTGGTCCAGAGATTCAAAGAGCTGAGGAATGACTCGACTGGATCCTCCAATTCCAAGTCGTTTAACATTAAGAAAATCACAGGAACCGATTAGAAACAATGTAACTGTTACAGTGATCCCACCTACATCATCCTATAGTAACTATGGCTCGACTGGATCCTCCAATTCCAAGTTGTTCTAACCCAGTAAACAAAGAAATGAGAAAGAGGCTAACATCCATAAACTAATAAGTCTCGAGTGCCTTATACATTAACCAGAGCGACCAACACTTCATCAAAACTTTACAATCAGGAGCTTTTCTCAACCATCGATAGATTACAAAATACAAAGAATGAGTCTATATATTCAGGAAAATTAACCTCACAGCGGCGTGCCCAGTCACCCAAGGCTTGGTGTCCCTTTAGTCAAATTCGTACTGATGTCTTTCTTCAAGTGCCACCTTAACTACGCATGGCTCCTGCAAGGAGGGTAGCTAAGTCATTAAGAGTTGGGCTAGCGTGTGCAGACTTCTCTGTCTAGTCGAGGACTTCAGCATGGTTTCTTTGGAAAAAACAGTACACAGGACCTCTTCGAGTAGACCGCTTGCCAGATCCTCCATTCCCCACACTTAATGAATGAAGGGAGGTTTCAACCACCCGTTTTCATCTTCATTTACTCCAAGCGAAAACCAGGATCGTGGTCGCATCAGGTGGTGCGTGGAGATCACGATGAACCTCTCTGTGACTGGAGCCTGATGCATTTGACCCCTTTTGCACAACTCTTTATTTTTCGGTGACCACGGGCTGTGACCCTGCGTTGATTCTTGAAGGCGCTTTCGACATTTGCGAATATGAAGAAGCTAATCCCTGCTTTCTGAAATCGCAATGAGCGAAACGCCAAGACAACTCAATCTGGTGCACGCGTTCCTCTAAGATCTGACGGTCCTGAAACTTACTCGGTAATATTGTGGGCCCGAGTCATGGATGCTCCCGGTACCTTGCGCATCAAGGATATGATGGAGCTACTCCTTGCGGCTTGGGGTCGCGATGGATGAGACGCCAAGATGGCTCAATCGGCCGCCAGGTGTCCTCTTTGGATGGATGGCTGAGAATGCTCCAAGATATCATGGGCCTGACTTTCGGCGCTTCTAGCGCTTTTGGGGTTTGGGGTTTCGAAATGTTCGATGACATAAAACCTTCACCCTTTGAACTCGCGATTGCCGAAAAGCCGATGCGACTGGATCTCGCGCCACGTGTCCTTTGGATGGATGATTGCTATTCTTCCCTGCATACAATATGGGTACGATCTAGTTGCGCTAATTTTGGCACAACTCTGCTATCTGCGATTTTCTGTCGGCTGCTGATCTGCTCCTATGGATGAATCTGGACTGTCGTCAATATAATTTTGCTCGCTTACTCGCTTGGAAGCTGGAAACGAGATTTTTCTGTGCTGCGCTCGGGCGCTTCTTCTGCGACTTGCGGACTTGAATACTCTTGTGCTCCGGACAAGAAATGTTACTAACATTAGGCTCCATGGGGGATAGAGTCATCCCTGTGATGCTCTAAGGACTCATTTTGTAGTTCTAGTGCCTTGCTGTTGAGATATGGAGTCGTTTACTAAGACGAAACAATAAAAGTAAAAACAAAGAACGAAAAGGACAATATTTACAAAACTGGGGAGCCATCGAAGGCTCAGAAAAAACATTTCTTAAGAAAATGCCCATTTACTAGGCTGCTGAAAACCTCTTCGCCTTCCAAATCTTGCAATATGTACGTGTTATTTGAGAAAACCTCAGATATTTTGAAAGGCCCGATCCACAGGGCTTCAAATTTTCCGTGTTTACCCTTGTCCTGCTAGGAGCATCCCATTTTAGCACCAGGTCTCCTATCTGGAACTCCTCCTTCTTGGCCTTTTTATCAAAAACCTGCTTGATCCTTTGCTGATGGTCCTGAATTCTGTCCATTGCCTGCTGGACCTCCACTAGCTGATGAATCCTTCTGATCATGTCATCAGGCTCCTCCTGATGATCCTGGAGGAATTTTGCTACAGGAATAGCTAAATGAGAAGGGAAAACAACCTCCACTCCATAGACTAACTGGAAAGGAGAGACACCGATAGATCTCTTCGTGGCTACTCGATCGGCCCATAAAGAAAACTTTAATCTTGAATGCCAGGCCTTATTGTTGTTTTCCAACAATATTTTGATGATCCTTATCAGGCTTTTGTTGGAGGATTCTGCTAAACCGTTTCCCTGTGGATAATATGGGGTGGAGTGAATCAGTTTGATCCCGAACTGCTCATAGAACTTGGCTAATGGATCAGACCCGAAAGCGGCTGCGTTATCAGTGACAATCTTACTTGGGCAGCCAAACCTTGTGATGAGGTCCTCCAAGAACCCAATGATTACCTTGTGGGAAGCACTTCTGGTAGGGATAGCTTCAATCCATTTGGTGAAGAAATCTGTAGCCGTCAGGATCCATCTGTGCTGCCCACTGGAAGTGGGGTGGATTTCTCTAATGAAATCCAGGCCCCACTGCTAGAAAGGTCCTGAAACAACCACAGGATTTAGTGGCAAGGACTTGAGCTATTGCTTTCCTGTAAACCTTTGACATTAGATACAGGTTCTAACTCCTCTATGTACATCATCGAACAAGGTGGGCCAATAGTACTCGTCTCTGAGAATTTTGTGGGCCGTGGCCTTCCAGAAATGGTGTCCTCCACATAGGCCGCTATGAAATTGAGCCGTGATCATATCGGCCTCTTGTGAATTCATGCATTTTAAAAGCACCCCCAGGGGGTCTTTCTAGTATAAAATTTGATCGATAAGGAAATATCTGACTGCCTTGAGCTTCAGAGCTCTTTCTTTGTTTCTTTGCAGGCCGTCTGGAGGCCTCAACTCTTGCAGAAAGTATATGAAATCCTTATACCAAGGAAATCGAGCCAATGGGGGCTCCCTTTGAGGGTTTCTTTCAGACAACTGACCCTGCTGAATTTCTGAGCATTCGTTGATGAAACTTATCCCCAAAGCTTGGCAATTGGCTTCAGTCAACAGCTTGGCTAAACCTTGACCTCTGATCAATTTGGTAGGATTTATTTCTAGGTCAAATTCCAGAATCTTGGCGATCCACTTACTCCTCCTTCTGTCTATGTCAGGTTGAATAGGAATGTCTTTAATAGCAGCTGAGGGGACATAAGCGATGATTTTTGACTGCAGGACATAGATTCTGAATGCCTTTAGATCCTTTACCAGGGCATAGGCCTGCTTCTCCATAGCGTCATACCTGACTTCGACATCCCTCAATGCTTGGATGAAATAGGCGATAGGCTGCTCAAGTCCACCCTTGTTTGTCTGTAACAAAACAGCAGCCACCGTGTCAGGTGAGGCAAAGGAGAAAATAAGGAAATCCTTTGAGTAGTAGGGATAATAAGCACAGGGTCTTCTGTCAAAGCCTTCTTTATTTTCTCAAAGGAATTTTGCAATTCAGAAGTTCACCTCACTTCATTTCCTTTCCTTAACATGGCTGTTATAAGTTTTACCTCCTCAACAAAGTTAGGCACAAACCTCCTTAGAAAATTAATCTTGCCAAGGAAAGATTGGACCTCCTTATTGGACCTCGGGACTGATAAAGCTTGTATTGCCTCAACTCTTCTAGGGTC
Source organism: Picea sitchensis (assembly GCA_010110895.2). NCBI lineage: Eukaryota > Viridiplantae > Streptophyta > Pinopsida > Pinales > Pinaceae > Picea > Picea sitchensis. The sequence continues at coordinate 260,861 of SNQJ01S0004352.1, forward strand.
AATCCTAACTCCTTCCACTGATACTATGTGGCCTAGTAATTTTCCCTCCTGCATGGCAAACAACGATTTCTTGGGGTTTAATGAAATGCCAAAACCTCTGCATTTCAGGAAAACCTTCCTGAGATGAAAACAATGTTCTTTATCAGACTTTGAAAACACTGTGATGTCATCTAGATAGACGACCACAAATTTATCCTTTTCCCCGACGAAAGCTATGTCCATGGCATGATGGAACGTTGCCCCTGCATTCATTAATCCAAACGGCATCTTGGCATACATGAATGTGCCCCATGAAGTGGTGAATGTTGTCTTTTCCCTGTCCTCAGGCAGAACAAAGACTTGATTGTAGCCAGAGAAACCATCGATCATGGACATACTGGATGCTCCTATTACCCTCTACAGTATATGTTCCATCTTTGGTAAGGGGTAGTTATCCTTTCGTGAACTCCTGTTCAGATTTCTGAAGTCTACACAGAGTCTGATTTCTCCATTCTTTTTCCTTACTGGTACCAAGTTGGCTACCCACTCTGAATATCTCAGTGGTACGATGATCTGAGCTTGAAGCAGCTTCTTCACTTCCCTCTCCATGATAGGCAACATCATAGGATTGATCTGTCTCAGCTTCTTCCTGAATGGCTTTGCCTCTCCTTTCAACAGGATTTTATGCTCGATGACAGATGTGTCATAGGTTTTGAGGTCTTCATAGGTCCTGGCAAAAACATAAACAAATTCCCTCAAGAGTCCAATGTATTCGGACCTCTGCTCCTTTTTCAGACTTCTTGACAATTTGACAAACTTGGGCTTACTCTTAGTGCCAATGTTGCACTGAACAATACCAGCGTCATCCTCCAAGATTTCTCCCTTTAACGACACATCATTTTTATCAAAAATCCTTTCCAAAGGAACCAGTTCCCTTGGAATGTGGTTGCTGGGGAGCTGCACAATGTCATGATTTGCTAGTTTACTCAGCAACTTACCCCTATCAAGCCCTTCCTTAGAGACCGAATCTTGGTCGATATGCATCTCTGAAAATTCTTCGCCAGTCTCCAAGAATTTATTGATCTCGAGATCATCCTCGAATACCTTCCAATGTTTGACGTTGTCAGGTATGGAGGGCCTATATTTTACTTCCACGTCATATTTGAATTTGGGTGGCAAGGGTACTTTGAAATTGCCTGTGGATGTAGCCAAGGAATCTACCACTACGTTCTTCTCTCTTGGGAGAAAAGAAATGTTGAATGCCAAGAAGAAGCTGTCAAATAGGTCCCACACCTCATTTCTGTAGCTTCTGAGTCGAGGATGCTTAGCCTGATAAGTGTTTCTGATCTGTTGGACCACCAACTCTGCATCACTGAACACTGCTACCTCTTGAATTCCCATTTCCCTCGCAGCTCTTAATCCCAGAACAAGAGCTTCATACTCTGCCACATTGTTGGTAGCTTCAAATTCTAGTTTGTACAACAAATATATGGTTTCCTGAGCAGGTGATACAAAAAATACCCCAGCACCAACACCTTCCCTGGAAGAGGCTCCATCAAAGAACATTTTCCATATGGGGGTGATGGAGAGAGGAGACTTATGGGAAGTGGTGGGATGCTTTCTGAGCTTAAGAGGGGGCTCGGGAGCATGGGTGAGCTATAGTAAACTAGAACCTAAATCAGTGTCTAAGGCAAAAATGGGATGGTTGGTAGGATTGGCCTCATCAGTGATTGTATAGGCTAGTTGGGATTCCCTATATAGCCTCCTATGTTCTCCTCCAAACACTGGGATAGTAGAATATGTGAGGTCCATATGCAAAGTTCCCCCCAGTCATTTTATCCAAGATCTTGATAATAACATACCGAACTTGGGGGGGACATCAACCACTACAATATCCATGACCACACTTTTCATGGGCAACTGAAACAAGGTCACGACCAGGTCTTTGATAACTCCTAGACATTGAACCTTTCTGGAGTAAAAGGAATAGAGGTAATGATAGGCTTGGGTGACTTCTAGCCCTAACTCTTCCATGATAGTTTTGGGCATGAGGTTGTGAGAAGCCCCCGAATCCATCGAGCAGTTGTGCAGTACCTTGTCATGGATGTTCAAGGAAGTGTAGAAGGGAGGGGATGAGTCATTCCTGTCTTCTACCATAGGACCTAGAATAACTGCGGGATTTTCATCTTGTAAATTGATGGAGTCTGTGGGAAGGCATGAGACCTTAGACTGTAAAAGCTCAGAGAAACGTTTCTT
>SNQJ01S0004352.1:264181-299327 GCA_010110895.2 Picea sitchensis
CAGCGAAACCCCAAGACCTTGAGCTCTGATACCATATGTTAAGAACCAAATATCAATATAGCATAGAAAAACCTCAGAATAAGTACTCAACGCCTTGAAAAAGAGATAATTTCAGATAATAAGCCTCTTCAAGGGGGCAACCTGATTTTACCCCACATAAATGTTCAAGTACAAGATGATTCCAAATGAAAATGTCTCCTTGGTATATATTGGAGACTAGGAGGTATAATTACAACTAATGTAATAAAGCCAACATAAATAAAATAACATTACTAATGTAATATGCCCCAATTCAGGGGTAATGAGCCAATATTAGGGCTTAACATGTTCTGAATATACACGACAGTGGAGGTAGCTTCTTCCCATAAAGATTTTGGCAGATCCTGGTCAAACATCATTGCTTTCACTGCCTCACAAATAGTCCTATTTTTCCTCTCAGCAACACCATTTTGTTGAGGGTTATATGGCATGATCAACTATCTCTTGATTCCCGCTGACTTGTAGAAATCCTCAAACTGAAGAGATTCAAACTCTCCTCCATTGTCTATTCTAAGGATTCTGATGTGTTTCCCTATCTGCTATTCAATAAAGGCTTTATATTATTTGAATTTATCAAATGTGTCACTTTTAGCTTTAAGAAAATATATCCAACATTTTCTTGAGTAATCATCAATAAAAATGACATAATACAAACAACCACTGAGTGAGGGAGATGACATGGGACCACATACATCAGAATGAACCAGATCTAAGATGCCCTGAGCTCTGTTGTCACTACTAGGAAATGCTTTCTTTATAGTTTTACCTAGCATGCATCCCTTACAAATTTATTTCTTACTAAGAGAAATAGAGGGCATGCCACATACCATGTTCTGTATATCTAGAAGAGCTTTGTAATGAATATGTGATCCAAGTCTTCTGTGCCACAACTCGCTGGAGCTAGTCGCATCATGAGCCAATGCTTGAACTGAAAGTTTTACCACCGATACCCCGTCATGTGCTTTGATGCACCACTGTCTACTAACCAAGTTTTCAGCCCCATGGAAACTGAACTAGATAAAGCAGAAACCAAATAAAATTCTTTCTTATTTTCTTTCTCATTAGAAGGACTTTTCTGATTTCTTTTGGATTCATCATCCTCAACAGTTGAGGCATGATGTTTCCCTTTCCTAGGATATTTCTTTCTAAGCCAAAAATATTTAGCAAAATGACCCAACTTATTACAACTAAAGCATTTAATCTTAGATGTATCAATATTCTTTCCTTTAAATGTACCTTTGATGTTTGACTTCCATTGAGAGCCTTTCTGGAAAGTTCCTTTCTTCTTTCCCTTGAATCTTGATGCTAAAGTTGAGTGCTCTTATTTCGTTGGCTCACTCCTAGTAGCTATGCGACTCTCATCCTGGAGGAAATCATTCCATAACCTCTCAAATGTGAGATGAATCTCTCTCCCACTTACACTGGATAAGAAGGTCTCCCATGAAGAAGGAAGACCGTAAAAAATGGACTGCACTAAATCATCATCATCCACTGTCACCCCCGTTACCAAAAGATGATCTCTGATCTGAGCTATCCTGGAAAATAAAGATGCCGCTGATTCACCTTTCTCCTTCTTCAAATACTTAAGCTTGTGCTTAAGTGTCCTCTTCTGGCTTGGAGCCTGTTTCTCATTCAGATTCACCAAGGCATCCATACAGTCCTTGGCAGTCATCAACAAAGTCATTGTAGCCATTATACTATCGTTTAATGAGTCAAAGATGATTCGCTTGGCCTTTTCTTGACTCTTCTTGAAAGCCGCTCTTCCTACATTATTCGTTAGTTCCTCCACCACTGTGGTCACATACTTCTCAGGATCATGCTCTTGCAAGATATTTGTTATACAGAGCTTCCACACATTAAAGTTGGTAGATCCTTCAAGCCTATCTTTGGCCTTGACTAAAATGGAGGATGCCATGGTCCTCACACTGGAAGCTTAATCAAGATCACTTGGATCTATGTGTACCTTCTAATGCACTTCAACATGTTTAACACACCCTAATCTCTGATACCATGTTAAATTATGAGATTGATTTCTTATGCATATTAATTCTTTTATTTTATTCAATACTTTGATTCCAGCTTAATACACTTCAACAATTTCAAATCATAATCGAATAGAAAGAATTATGTAGATGAGTAAACATGCTTATCAACAACACATATACCTTGGGGAAACCTCGTACAGGGAGAAAAACCCCAGCAAACAATATTCCTTTATTGCATTAATAATGTAAGATCTCTTACAAATATCCACCATGAATGTACTTCTCTCAAAGAGCTTGCCAAGATGACTCTGACCTGACAAAGACTTACAAGACCTTGCTGAAATACACCTTTGATATGATGCCTCTTTATCACTGATGTGTTCCTCTATTAATTCACCCTCAACCTGCATATGAAAACTCTGTTTCAAAATTGTGCTGCAAAACTGTGTTGCAGAATTGTATTGCAAAATTGTGTTGCACAAACTATATTGAGGAGAGGGTTCGACCTCTTCTTATATAGGCTGAAGAGGGGAAGATGATAAGCTCGAAATAGTAACCTGATTGCATGCATTATTCATAACTCAACTTCATACTTTAGTTCAAACTTAGAACTAGACTTGAGATTGGTTACAACTCAACATTACACTTTAGTTTTAACTTTAGAACTAGACTTGAGATTGGTTACAACTCAACATTACAATTTAGTTCGAACTTAGAACTAGAATTGAGACTGACATGCTTTAGTTCGAACTTAGAACTAGACTTAAGACTTTAGTTGCAACTCAACATTACACTTTAGTTCTGAGATAGAACTAGACTCAAGACTTTAGTTGCAACTCAACATTACACTTTAGTTCTAGACTCAAGACTTTAGTTGCAACTCAACATTACACTTTAGTTCTAGACTCAAGACTTTAGTTGCAACTCAACATTACTAAAAACAGAAGTAAACTCAAGACTTTAGTTGCAACTCAACATTACACTTTAGTTCTAACATATAACTAGACTCAAGACTTTAGTTATGACTCTTGACAAGGCAATTCAAAATTCTCTTCATGGTGGATAATGTTTACACGTGCCAATGCAGTAGATCAATACAATTACATCATTTGCAATATTAGGAATATTGTTTGTTTCTAGCTCATAGGAATTTTACATTCAACCTAACTTTTGCTAGATACCTTGATTTTTGCTCATGGCTCACAAGGTTTGACTAGGCTCACAGAGGTTGTATGTTCCCCCTGACGTTTGCACTAGTCTTTCTATGCTCACAGAGGTTGCACGTTCCCCCTGACTTTTGCACTAGACTGTCTATGCTCACAGAGGTTGTACGTTCCCCCTGACTTTTGCATTAGAATCACATAGCATCTCATTCATCTTGACTTTTGGTTTGACTCACAGAGGTTGTCCTTTCCCCCTTGATTTTTTCAATACCTCACAAGACTGGTTGATTTTCCAAATCTCCCTGGCTATCCTAAGGGTGGCCCATATGGCCTCTCATTGGAGAATGACTGTCGATGCTGCCAAATTTAACATATTGTTCCCTAGACCAAAGTTTCCCTTTGGGCTAGGGACTATTAGTAATTGGTTTTCTATTTTTGCAATAGTTTCACATGAAAACCAGGGTGTATAACCAAAGTTTTACACTTAAATGACATGGAACACTTTTCCTCGAGATAGAAAATAATTACAACATTTTATTTTAACCAATTCCAATATTTGAGGTCTTATTTGGCCTCATATCAAGGCAAGCCTAACTTAAAACTTAGGAAAAGGATAACATATTTTCCCAACATTGTAATGAGGAAGATTAATGCTAGAATTGATTCTAACATTAATTCACTAAGATTAAATGTTTGTATGCGCTAATCCAATGTTTATGCCATAACCATGGTATATCCATTTGTTACATGTCTAGTTGTGGAGAACAACTCCCTTGAAATTTTTATGTCCAGCTGTGGAGGCTAACTCCCATGAAATATTCGTGACCAACAACGAGTTTATAACAAGTGAATAGACCAAGTCCAAATCGATAGAAATGGACCAATTCCATAGTGATAGCTTGTTCCTCCAAATTTGGTTCAAGTGCTTTTTCCTACATCCCTTCTAGTTACCTATCAAAGAAGAAACTTCCCCACCAATGCTTCCCCTAGCTTATACAGCTACAGGGTATGCAATTCCACCATCTTCGTTAATATGCAAAATAATTTCACGTTTAATTTTAACTATACAACAAATTTTCATTTACTTATTACCATGTATTAAAATGCACAAAAGAAATATTTATACCATAACAACATTCAATGTAGGAGTTTTTTCATGCTTCGTGACACCAAAATTACCATAGAATGGCTAGTTCAATCTTCTACTATCAAGTTTGTTTCAATTCAATTTTGTGTCTGTAATATGCCCCCACCTAGAACCTATGAGAACTAGATGGTGAGGCATGTTTATCCCTCCTGGGAGGATTTTATTGCCTCTTTTTTTTGGTTAACGATAAACTTGATATCCATCTACGAAGACTTCTCGACCGAGGCCGAGACGATGTTTTATTTTGAAAGTCTCTAATGTCGGGGAGTCTATAACTTGTCTTGCATAATCAACTAGATATGTGTGAGCTTATGGACCTTTTATTGTGTGAACTTGACGAGTAAGAACCGCCCTAAGGTTTATCCCTTAATATTGTTTTTTATTCATTGTTAATTTACTCACCAAAAACTAAAAGAGCATATATCAACTCTTTCGATTGCAACACGCTAAGTGAAATCTTGCCTTGCTCTTGTTTGGGGTAGAGAAGGTGGTTGCCTGGACCCCACAACTAGAAAACCTTAATCAAGTGGAAATATTATTCAGCTTTGTATAGGACAGAAAAGGCTTAGAACTAAATCCATTTGTAACTAAAGTAAAAAATATAGGAACCATAGCAATAGAGAAAAAAGGATGATCCATAAGATACGATTGAAACATTGTAGCAACCTATTGTAACACCTCAAGTTTCAAACCCTCATTTTAAATAATGTATTGTTACAATGTTGAGAGGCCTGAGTGCCCAAACAATTATTTAAAGGGCCAGTATGCCCAACAAATTTAATGCTTTGATCATTATTGATAATAAACACATCGCTGGCTACTAGACAGACAAGGACTAGATTTATAGGGGGATATGATTCCACAAGAGAGGGGGATTAAGAGGATAAATGTTTATTCCTATGTTAATTACATTTTTTCCTAAAGGGGGGAATTAGTTATGTGAGCTTCTTGGGGAGGCCAGGAGGTTCTTGATTTCCCCATGAACATACTTAAACCCGCCCCTAGTCTGATTATGGGGTTGGTCATTGGCTTGTATGCTCTGTCACCTTTTTGTTACATCATTCTTACCCTCACACACTCCCATGCACTTACCTACCTCCTCCATCCATCCTCACCTGCGTATTGGTCTTGGGAAGGGGGACCAAATTGTGAAAGAATTAGCCACAAAATAGTTGGCTATAGTGGCCGCTGTTGTGATCCAGTCATGCCTTGAGGCCTGCAAGTCTGAGATGTAGTGGCTTGTGTCCAACATGGCTCACAACTGTGAGTCTTGAGAGTTCCAATATTGAGATTCTTGACTAGTTGCGTTGGAGGCCCGAATAAGGAGAAGGAATTCCTGAGGGACTGCATGGCAGAGAAAGGTGGAGGTCCGTTCTCTCGGGTGGTGCAGGCTGGGTAGAAGAGAGCTGGATACTTGGATTGTTGTGAGTGATAAGAAGCCTGTGAGAGCTTGAGATATGACTGGTTTGGGAAACCAAGTTCACTCTGGAACCATCCTTGTGGATTCATAGCCCTGGCTCGGGGGTGACGTTGTTGTTGATATTTGGAGCAGTAGTGTCTACAGTTGGATGGAACATCCTTGGTCTGCAACTAGTTGGTGTCATATTTCATAAGGATAAGTGTTCTCCATTGTGATATTATTATCTGTGTATGAATGTTTTTTCGCTGTATATTTAATTATCGTTAATTATCTTAAGAACATGCATGCTTGCTGGATATTACTATGCATGTCGTTAATTCTCTTATCTTATGCATCTTTAATAAATAAAGAAGGTATCGGTATGAGAAAGAAGTCCGAGGGTGGGCTTGCAGGTAGCATACCCTGGACTGTGGCTGGCGGGGTATGTTACAGATTGGTATCAGAGCCTCAGGTTGAAACACTGAGCCGGTATGGGCTGGGTCTGTTGGTAGAGTCTCTTGGTCGAGATCAAAATCTGACTATGAAATTGAAAAGCTCAAGAGGAATGGCATTGCAGAAGCTATGCAGGAGACATAATGACATAGATCCTCTGTAAGGGTTTGAATGATTGTGACCGTTCCTTTTGAATTCAGGGGAGATCGCCACTATAGGATTAGGAGAGATCTGAGATCGTTGGATCAGAGGATAGGTGAACATGGGTTGTCCGATAAAAAGGAAGAAAGGTTAAGGTCGTGACCGTGGGATCCCATTGGAGAGAGAGATCAATGGCCAGTAGGCATTGCGGGGAATCGAGTTGCATGGGAGTTAATTTCCCAAGGCGGTCCCGCAATCCAAACCACGATTTCTCCAAGGGGTTACGTGTTAGCATCTAGAGAATTGCGGGGTGAAAAGGGGGTTACTCCAAACTGCCGATGCACTCCCCCACAAACTGAAAGGCATGCAGTGATGTGACATGTTAGCGCTCGAGCAATGAACCTATGAAGAGACAAAGTAGTTGGGAACCGTTGATTTGTAGGAGAACACACATCCACCGATCGCATGCTCCGGATAAAATACTCTGGGAAAAAGTGAGTGAGGAGGGGGTTTGATTTTTGAGACTTCCAAAACTCGAAGACTCGAAAGGATATTGTTCGTCGATCTGCCGAGAGCCATGCATCACCAGATCTAGGGATTCAGATGAAATCCAGTGGGGCCAGACAAGTTTTGAAAACTTAGATTTCCGAAACTCAAAGACCCAAAGGGATCTCAGCCATTGATCTACCGAGAGCCATGCGTCGCAATATCCAGGACTTCGGATAAAATCCAGTAGGGCCAGATAGATTTTGAAGTTTGAGATTTCTGGAGTATGGAGTCCTGAAGGAATCATAGCCATCAATCCACGGGAGACACATGTCAGAATATCGTGAGCTTCGAAAAAAAAACATTTTTGTTAAGGAAAAAGGTTGAAGTTTGAGATCCCCGAAGTCTGGAACCTCGAAGTAAAACATAGCTGTCAGATTGAGGAGGAAACATGGAGAATATTAGTGAACTCCAGGTGAAGAGCTGAAGTGAATCTTAGCCATCCAATCCAGGAGGATACATGGTGACAGATTGGTGAGTTCGAGAATTCAGGGTTCGAGAGAATTAGAAGTGTGCTAGTATGAAAACTCCCAAAGTCCCAAAGCCCGAAGAGCCCACGTGGTAGGGCATGATGACGTCACTTGGAGGTGATGTGGACCCCAGAATTATGAAGTGACGTGGCTTGCGAACGTCACCAGGGATGACATGGACACATGGGATGTGTGCCACATGTCAGTAAGATTTAAGCATTTGGAATATTGAAAAATCAATTAGAACATGACACATGTCACTCGCCTGATTGGGCCACGTGTCTGCTTCCATCATTTCACCACATGGCAACTGATCATGTAGTCCGGAGACTGGGCACTCCATAGGGGAATGATGTGATGGTTTGTGTTGGTTTTGAAACTCCCAAAGGCCAGAGTACATACCGACCATTGATTCCAGAAGACACACATCGAAGGATCGTCGACTTCGGGTGAAATCACTCTAGGAGAAAGTGCAGGAGGGAAGTTTGAAACTTCCAAAGCCAGAAGAGCCAAAGTGATTCACAACCGTTGATCTGTGGGAAGACACCCGTCGAAAGATCATGAACTCCGGGTAAAATCATTCTGGGAGGAGGCAAGCGAGAAAATTTGAGACTCCTGAAGCGTGGAGTCCCGAAGTGGATCTCGATCGTTGATCGTGAAGGAGGATGAGGACCGTTGATCCAGTCCTGGCTAAAATTGCTGAAGTCCCAAAGCTCTAGACAAGTGATTTTTTAGCTAAGCACAGGGTCATGGCTATGGTCATATGCAGATTGAGAGCTGAAGGATGGAGGGCTAAGGGCCGAATTGGTTGCGTTCGAGACAGAAAGGTGGTAATGAAGTATTTAGCTGTGGTTTCTAGTCGTGGTCACCTGGGAAGGTGGTTTGAAGGAAGCGCCTGTACAAGATGAAATTTTGTGTCAGCCAAGGATAACATGACATTGTTATTTTTGGAGAATGGGGATATGGTCTCCATGAAAAAAATAAATAAAGAGACCTGTAGCATGGTTTGGAAATTTGGTTTATCATATGAATAATTTTAACAAAATGGTCGCTTTCACATTTTGCAGAATTAAGGGGCTTAAGCACATCAACTCAGGATGCATATTGAGGAAATGGAAGAAGGCGAGGGAGCCTCCAGTCATGATAAGGAGGCTGAAGGCCAAAATACTAGAGTTGGTAATGAAGAGACATAGTCCAATGGACGCAAAGTAAAAGGAGAGTAGGAAACGTTAATAGAAATGGTAAGAAGCTTGAAGATGGAAGTGCAGAGCTACAAAGTAGACAATGAGAGACTGATGAGAGAGAAAAGTCAGATAAATTCTCGAGCGTTGTAGAGCTTGAATCAGTTTCATAGGAAAATGAAGAATGTATTGAAATCAAGATAAGAGGAAGAAGGCAGGTGTCATGAAAGGAGAAATGATCGTGGAAGAGATGGTTATTCTAGAAGTGCTAGCAGAGCTCATGGACACCACTCACCTCCTTAATCAGAAAGAAAACTTTATGCATCAGATGATCCCGTAATTAGTCCAGAGGTGTCCCTGTCATGCAACAAAGAAGGAAACAAGAGGAAGATATGATTAATGAGATTTCCATGGTTTGGACTTTCAGTATTGATCAGATTAGCCACAGTTTTGTCAATAGACTATCGACGTTTTGGATCCAAATCAGGATCCATCTTCAGGAAAATGGGCCTGGGTTAAAATGAAGGGAAGAGATGGTATTTAAATATTGGAAGTGTGGGGAAAACCTTGGTGTCGACTAAGTTTATATAGTAAGATTAATTCTTTTAGGTTTTATTGGGGTTTCATGTTTTGGTTATTTAAATTTTAGGGTTTTTTATTAAACTATTTTAATGTTTTTATTTTGCAAGGAGAGATGAGGAAGTTCAAGCCACCTTCCTTCGATGGTGAAAAAGAAATGGAAGATGATGCTGAAGCATGGTTTCTTGGGATCCAAAGATTTTTTCAGTTGCATAACTATTCATCTAACCTGGAAGCCAGGATTGCCACCTACCATTTACATGGGAAAGATGCAGTGTGGTGGGACCAACTGAAGAAAGTGGAGCATGTTAATGAAAGTAGGATCACTTGGAAACAATTCAGTAAGTACTTCCAGAAGGAGAACCTCTCAGAAATGTTTTATGAAAATAAAATGCAGGAGCTATTTGAACTCAGGTTGGGAAGCATGACTATGGCAGAGTACGAGAAGAAGTTTTTGGGATTGTTAAATTATGTCAGGTTCATTGGTGAAGAGAAAGTGAAAATACATAGATTTCTAAGTGGATTGCCAACCTTTTATAAGGAAAAGATCAATTATGATGAACCCAAGACCTTGACTGAGGCCATCAGGAAGGCTAAATACCTGTATGAGAAAGGCCAGGGAAGAGAATCCCTGCATAAATCTTGGAAGGACAAGAAAAGTGAGAAGTCCGATCAGAGGAGGAAGGGATTCAAACCTCCCTTCAATAGGAGTGAGCCTAATAGAAATCATCAAGATCGATATGCTAAGGGAGATTTCAAGAAGGAAGATTCCTTGGGAAAAAGGGGAAGACCACCAATCCAATGCTGGGGATGCAAGGAAGATCACCTGTACAGGGATTTACCACACAAAAAAGACAGAGTGAAGACTATGCACAACATCCAAGAGGCTACAATAGTCGAAGATATGGGAAGAATCTATGTAGATTTAAATGATCGACAAGTAGAGTACCGGTCCAATATGATCGAGGTGGAAGGTAAGATCATAAATCAACCTATTGCTATTTTGATTGATTCAGGAGCAAGACATTGCTACATTGATCCTAAGATAGTGGATAGATTACATTTGGAGAAAAGTAAACTTGGAAAAGAAAGTTTGGTTCAATTGGCTACTGGGACCAAAAGAAGAATCCATGATATGGTCAGAAGTCGTTCCATAAGTCTTAATGGCATGAATACTAGTATGGATCTAAATATCATAGCATTGGGGTCTTCTGATGTTCTGATTGGGATGGATTGGTTGGAAAAGCATCATGCTGTCTTAGATTGTCATAACAAGACATTTACATGTCTTGATGGAAATGGAAAATAGAGCACATTGAAAGGAGTTCCAAGACCTATCTCTATAAGGGAGATTTCGGCCTTACAACTAAAAAGATGTTTTAGAAAAGGATGTCAACTGTATGCAACTCATGTGGAAAAGCTAGATAATACGAAGGGGCCAAGCCTTGAAGATTTCTCAGTACTACAAGAATTTGAGGATGTATTCCAAGAAATACCCGTATTGCCACCAAGAAGGGAGATAGATTTATCAATTGATTTAGTGCCAGGAGCTGCCTCAGTGTCAGAAACACCTTACAGAATGAGCACACCAAAGTTAAAAGAATTACAAATGCAGTTGGAGGAATTGTTGAAGAAAGGGTACATACGTCCAAGTTTTTCACCTTGGGGAGCACTAGTACTTTTTGTCAAAAAGATGGATGGAACCTTGAGGCTGTGTATTGACTTCCGACAGTTGAACAAGTACACTATAAAGAACAAGTATCCTCTACCTTGAATTGATGACCTCTTTGATCAACTAAGAGGAGCAAAGATATTTTCAAAGACTGACTTGAGGGCAGGATACCATCAGGTAAGAATCAAGGAATAAGACATTCATAAGAGAACCTTTAGGACTAGGTTTGGGAATTATGAATTTGTAGTGGTGCCATTTGGACTGACCAATGCACCGGCTGTCTTCATGTGCTTAATGAATGGCATATTCAAAAATTATTTTGACAAGTTTGTCATAGTATTATTGGATGACATACTTATCATTCTAAGTTTGAAGAGGAGCATGAACATCAATTAAGATTGGTATTGCAAGTACTAAGAGAACATCAGTTGTATGCCAATTTGAGTAAGTGTTATTTTTATCAAAATCAGATCCATTACTTGGGACACATTATTTCAGAGCAGGATATAGCAGCAGATTCAGAGAATATTGAAGCCATTAGAGGGTGGGAAACACCCATAAATGTGTCAGACGTCAGATCTTTTATGGGATTAGATGGATACTACAGAAGTTCATAGTAGGGTTCTCTAAGATTGCTCATCCCATCACTTCTTTGCAAAAGAAGGGAACTAAATTTGAATGGACACTCAAGTGTGAAAAGAATTTTAATCTGTTGATGGAATTACTTACTAGTGCACCGATGTTAAGGATTGATGACCCAAATGAATTTTTTTTGGTATGTACATACGCTTGTAAGGAATGACTTGGGGGAGTCCTCACGCAAAATGGACATGTCATTGGATATGAGTCCAGAAATCTTAAGGAACATGATAGGAACTATTCCACGCATGACTTGGAACTTGCTGCCATTGTTCACACCTTGAGGATGTGGAGGCATTATCTCATGGGGAAGAAATTTGAATTAAGAACATACCACATTGGTATGAAGTGTCTTTTTGAACAACCGACCTTGAATTCCAGGCAAACAAGATGACTAGAATTTTTAAGTGAGTATGACTTCGATATCAAACATATCAAGGGAAAGGAGAATAAAGTTGTCGATACACTTAGTAGGATATTTCATCTCATGCATGCTACTGCTGTCAGTATGCATCAGTCAGACTCGAAGAGAAGAATTTTAGATGGTCTTGTTACAGATTAGCATTACCTACATGTAAATGAAAGCTTACAGCAAGGAGATGTACAATTGAAAATAAAAGAGTATAAGATAAAGGACAATGGATTACTCATGCATAAAAATAGAATCTATGTTCCTAGTTCCATAGAACTGAGGAATGTGGTACTGAAGGAAATGCATGATGTTCCTTATGTTGGACATCCCGGTTACCAGAAAACAATTACAGTAGTAAGAAGCTAGTTCTTTTGGCTAGGAATGAAGAAGGATGTTGCCGATTACATCGCTCGATGTATGGAATGTTAGAAGGTGAAGGTTGAGCATAGGCACCAAACGAGTTTGTTGCAGCCATTGCCAATTCCAGAGAAGAAATGGGAAGTGATCACCATGGATTTCATCACAGGATTACCCAGAACGAATAAGCAACATGATTCAATCATGGTGGTGGTTGACAAATTAACAAAGGTTGCTCATTTTGTACCTGTGAAGACAACGCATACAACGACTAATATTGCAGAAATTTTCATGAAGGACATTGCTAGGTTGCATGGGATACCTAGGACAATTGTCTTGGACAGAGATACAAAGTTTACCTCCAACTTCTGGAGGGAATTGTTTAAAGGATTTGGCACAAATCTAAACTTTATCACAACATATCACCCCCAGATAGATGGGAAAACCGAGAGAGTCAATCAAATAATTCAAGACATGCTGAGAATGTATGTGATGGATAAGCCGTCTAAGTGGGAAGATTACTTACACTTGGTTGATTTTGGATATAACAATGGGTATCAAGTTTCATTGAGAATGAGGCCATTTGAAGCCTTGTATGGTAGGAAATGCAATACTCAAGTGAGATGGGACAACCCAACAGATAGAGTGGTACCTGGGCCTAAGTTGCTCAAGGGCATGGAAGACCAGGTGGTCAAGATTAAGCAGAATTTAAAGGCAACTTAGGATAGATAGAAATTTTATGTAGAGAAGAACATGACAACTAGAGAATTTAAAGTAGGGGATCATGTACTTTTGAAAGTGAAGCCCAAGAAAATCTCTTTGAAATTGGGTAGTTATACAAAGCCGACAACCAGATTCTGTGGTCCATTTGAAATATTGGACAGAATAGGGCCAGTTTCATATGTGCTTGCATTACCTACTTCCATGAATGTGCATAATGTATTTCATGCATATTTACTAATATTGATTGGCATCTGATTTAGGTAGAGACAGAGGGATACTTTCAGGTTGAGCCAACATGGGTGTTGGACAAAAAGGTAAAAATGCTTCGGAATTGAGTTATAGAGATGGTAAAATTTCAGTGGACCTGCTACGGTCCTGAAGATGCTACCTCAGAGCATGAATATGCCATGCAGGCAAAGTACCCACAAATTTTTGAATAAATTTGAGATTTTGATCTCTATTTTGTATATGCACTGAGGACAGTGCCAAAATAAGGGGGAGGGGATGTAACACCCCAAGTTTTGAACCCTCATTTTAAGTAGTGTATTGTTACAATGATGAGAGGCTTGAGTGCCCAAACAATTATTTAAAGGGCCAGTATGCCCAATAAATGTAATGCTTTGATCATTATTAATAATAAACACTTCACTGGATGCTATAAAGACAAGGACTAGAGTTATAGGGGGATATGATTCCACAAGAGAGGGGGCTTGAGAGGATAAATACTTATTCCTATGTTAATTACCTTTTTTCCTAAAGGGGGGAATCAGTTATGTGAGCTTCTTGGGGAGGCCAGGAGGTTCTTTGTTTCCCCATGAACATAATTAAACCCACCCCTGGTCCAATTGTGGGGTTGGTCATTGGCTTGCTCGCTCCATCACCTTTGTGTTACCTCATTCTTACCCTCACACACTCCCATGCACTTACCTACCTCCTCCATCCATCCTCACCTGTGTATTGGTCTCGGGAAGGGGGACCAAACTGTGAAAGAATTAGCCACGGGATAGTTGGATCTAGTGGTCGCTGGTGTGATCCAGTCGTTCCTTGAGGCCTTCATGTCTGAGATGCAGTGGCCTATGTCTAGCATGGCTCACATCTGCGAGTCTTGAGAGCCCCAACATTGAGAGTCTAGACCAGTTGCATTGGAGGCTTGAATAAGGAGAAGGAATTCCTAAGGGACTATTTGGAAGAGAAATGTGGAGGTTCATTCTCTCAGGTGGTGCAAGATGGGTAGAAGAGAGCTGGGTACTTGGATTGCTGTGAGTGCTAGGAATCCTGTGAGAGATTGAGAGTTGACTGGTTTGGGAAGCCAAGTTCACTCTGGAACTGTCCTTGTGGATTCATATCCCTGGCTCAAGGGTGACGCTGCTGTTGAGATTTGGAGTAGTAGTGTCTATGGTTGGGTGGAACGTCCTTGGTCTATAGCCAGTTGATGTCATCTTTCATAAAGATAAGTTCTCTCCATTGTGATATTATTATTTGTGTATGAATGTTTTTTCATTGTATATTTAATTATCGTTAATTGAATCTTTAGAACATGCATGCTTGTTGGATATTACTGTGCATGTCGTTAATTCTCTTATCTTATGCATCTTTAATAAATAAATAAAGTATCGGTATGAGAAATAATTCCGAGGGTGGGCTTGCAGGTAGCATACCCCGACCTATGGCTAGCGGGGTATGTTACACCTATTCATTTTCTAGAGGGTGATATGCCAATCCCACCTTCTCATTATTCATAGGAAAAACAAGGAACCATGGTTCCTATTTTATTGAATTACAGTCCTCTAAATATAAATCTGCAAAAATTCTAGAACTTATCATTGAATTCCATGTTTTACATACCAATTGGTCTTTGAGAATGTTGGGAATTGGCAACCATGACAAGATCCTCTCAATCAAGTGGTCTAGAAGAAGCCTCCAAACATTTTCATCTATCTCAAGCACTCTTTTCCTGCATCTCAACATAATGTCTCCACCATATATCTCATATTTGTTTTTTCAACTAGATCTTGACCCTAGAATATGAAAATAGAATATATTGTCAGCAATCTAACTGAAAAATTGGCCACCTTGGATGAAAAATGAGATTGAAGAGGTAATAAATGGATATGGGTTCTCTCTAATTTAAGTTTTAGAATAATTCATTAATTGAAAATGGGTGCAACTATAATATACACCTGAGGATGCAACATGTCACTCCATATTCATAGTAGAAATGGTATCCATGGCTGTATTTTCAATGTGTGTAACTATGCCAATTAAATTCATGGTTGATTTGGATTTACTTTATTTGTAATTTTCCTAATTTTGCAATATGTAATTATGCTAATTTTGTAATGTGAATGTCAATGGGAAGATTTAGATCAGGCATTAGGACACAACATGATATGAGATGTAGTTTGGAAAAGGTATGAATGGACATCTACCATCAAAGTATCCTCTGGATAAAGTGGAGTCGTAGTTAGGGTGCATAATGAGTCTGGAAGAATTTGGTTTCAAGTGAGCAGAGGATGTTGGCATGACATTCTGGTCATTTGTTGGCAGACATGCCTCGTGCGCCAGGAGCATGCTTTCCATGTACTTCCCATGAAAAACGTGGTGTGATAGATGGTATACACCTTTTGACTCCCATAATGTGGAATTACTGGGCACCATCAGATGGACACACATAACAATATTCTTTGAATACTCGTCATTGAATCTGTGAATTAAAAAACATATTTATCAGTCTTTTCCTATCCTTGGTTCCCATCCATGCATGTATTTTTTTATATTTGTTTCAATAAGTTCTATCAATAACAAAAACTACAATGTGTTTTTTTCTTACATTATTATTAACCTATTTTACTCATAATATAAACCATTTTCTATTTATATAAAATATTCAAAATTTAATGTACACATTATTTTTCTAATTAATATGTAAATAATTACAATGTTTTTAAAATTATTTTAACTTTTTATATTAATCTTCTCAATTATAAATATTTTTCATTTATATGAAGATCCATTTAATTAAATTTTTATTGATTAAAATAATGATAATGAAAACAATATATTAACATTTGTAATAATATTTTTTAATTAATAAAAACAAGAAAATTATTGTATTTACAAGCATATTTTGTAATTCATTGTTAGGTAGATGTGTTTCTTGATAATTGCGGGAGATCACTAGTTAAATGACTTGTTTGTTCATATTCAATTTTTTTAAATTATTGAAAACTTAGTATAATAATGGGTGAGAATAAGAGTTAGTAGGGTAGGGTGAAGAAACAACAAATATCCTAGACCTAGCCATAGTAGAAGCATTTTAGTCAATACAAGTAGTAGTTTCCTCCCTATCTGTTGTACTATGTTGTCATTGATGTCAAAGGGTTGATGTCAAGTATTGTCATAGTGAAGTGTTTGTATAATTGATATATTGATTATTGGTTATATGATCATTGATGTAATTGTTGTCAAAGGGTTGATCTCAAGTGGTGTCATAATGATGTGTTGATATTAAAGGGATTTGTATCATTGATGTCATGCCATGGTTGATAGGAAGAACCAAATGGATAAACTCCAAAGTGGTCTCTTTATGGTGAAATCCCTCATGAGAAGGAACACTTGGATACAGTTCTCAAAGTGGTCCCCTTATGGTGAAATACCTCATGGGAAGACACTGTGTGAAGTCCAAATGGTAAGGTGGTTGAGTAGCCCATTAGTGTGGTTAGGGAACCCATGTTTGATTGAGTAATAATACAATGAATATCTGTGAATTTGTAGGAGAAGCTATTCCAGATGTTTAATTTAGGTCATGCCATTTTTGGTGATATGTGGAATGTCACATAACTCCTCATGGTTAGAGAGTTATGGCCATGTGAAGTTGGAGAACCCTCATGAGTTATCTAGAAGCCCCTAGAAGGTGAAATAAGTCAAGAAGGTCAAATAAGTCAAATTATTCTAGAATCTCCTAGAAGAAGTTGACCAGTCAAAGTGGTTAGTCATGGGTTAAGTGATTGCAACAAGAAAACA
The DNA here is from genome assembly GCA_010110895.2 of Picea sitchensis. NCBI lineage: Eukaryota > Viridiplantae > Streptophyta > Pinopsida > Pinales > Pinaceae > Picea > Picea sitchensis. Next base: position 281,111 of record SNQJ01S0004352.1, read on the forward strand.
ATAAAAAATAAATTAGTCGCAACTAGAAGTGGAGAGTTTACTATTTGTGGATAAAGTGGTTGTAAGTGGACAAACTGGTTACAAGTGGGTTATCCCCAAAAGAAGGAAGTTGGGTAAGTTGGTTAGAAGATAACCCATAGAGGAAGCTACCTAGAGAAGTTTAAATAAGAGAGCAAGGGTCTCTTATGAGCTTGATCTTTTAGCATATTGAATATCCATTTGTGAAAGTTTATTTGGGCATGTATTATTGATAGAGAAAATTCATGACAGAAAAACTACGACAAAAAAACCACGACAGAAAAACTGCTACAGAAAAATCACAATAGAAGAATCACGGAAACAAAACCATGACAACAGAGTCATGACAATAGAACCATGGTAGCAGAATCACGATAACAAAACCACAACAACAGATTTGGCAGCTCCATAAAGTTGGTAGTTTGGTAACCACATCAAATTTGCATATTGGAATTGTTCCAATTGTTGCATGGTATGTTATAGGTTTTGATGATTGCTACATGATTATAGGTATGGTTTTGGCTCATGGTCTTGTGTAAGGTTTTATGGTATTTCGTTTATGGAGAGTATGTTGAATTGCTAGAGGTATCTTGTTGGTTAACTTGGTGATATTGTGCATATGGCTGAGAGTTGACTTGATCTTTGTGAGTATATCATATTTGGATGATGATATTGATGAGATAGGTCGAGGTGACAGGTTGTGTTGTGCATAATTGATGCAATTGTCTTGGTATAGACTGTTGGTACAGTTTGACAAATTTCTTTATGTCTACAAGTTAGGTCTTGTACTTGAGGGTTGTATTCCTCACATATCAGTCAGTGCTGAGATATGTAGGATGGGTCTTGCAATTGAGATTTAGTGCTCTTTTCAGTTGGTGCTGATAAAACCTGATATTGTAGTCTCCTGTAACATATAATACAAAAAGATTAAACATATTTATGGTGATCTTTGTGTTCATTATTGTGATGTGTCAAAGTTCTTTATTGTCGATGTATGCTGTTCAGATATGTTTACATGCAATCAACTAAGTGTGAATGGAACTAATGAGTAAATGGTGATTGCTAACTAAAGTTTTGTAAGAAGTGTAAAAAGATCCTCACATTGATTCACCCCCTCTCTCAGTGTGCTCGATGTGTCCAACAATTTGTTTCAGAGAAGGCCTTCACTATAAGCCTTAAAATATTGAAGGAGATACGTGGACACAAAAATGGATGAACATGTAGATGAAGTTCCATTCTTTGATGAGACAGATTATTTGACATGGAGAATATAGATGAAAGGGTACTTGAAGTCAAAAGAAGCAAGTGTTTGGGATACAGTTGTTGTTGGACTAATTCCTTTGAAGAATCAATCAAAATTTGTAGCAAAGAGGAATAATGCAATAATGTTCAAGACCATCTTAAAAGGACTCCCAGGTTCTGTCAAAGAAAGCATAGGAAAGTGTACCTCTGCAAGGACCTATGGATGAAGCTAGAGAAGGTATATCAAGACAAAGAATCCAATTCCATCAAGGAAAATGAAGGTAAGGACTCTTCAAAATCTTATGATTGCAATACTCCTAAATGTAATGATTTTCAATGTTCTCCTGAAAATGAAGAATAAGATCTAGAAATTGTTTGTGTAGAATCAACTAACAATTATCTTATAGATGAAGAGGAATATTTGTTGATCCTTAAATATAAAATTATGAATGATTTAGAAGAAGTGAGCATGGAAACAGGATATGGTTCAATTTATTTTGATTATCTTGAAAAATAATCTAAGGAAGCCCTAGAAAAGTACCAAAGACTTACCATGACACTAAGACAAATGCTCAAGAAATAAGAAGGAAGTGAAATAACCCAGCAAAGGACCCAATTAGAAGAAAAAGAAGAAGAAATCAAAAGACTAAATAATGAAATAATTAGTCAAGAAGAAGAAAATAAGAAGGTAGATAATGAGCTTAGGAAAAGTCTTGAAGTCAATGTCAATCTAAAGACCTAACTTGAAGAAGCCAAAATGATAGAAGAACTATTGAAGAATCAAGTAAATGAAAAGGAAGAATCATGCAATAAGCTAGAAGAAGAAGTTGTTGATCTTAGAAGGAAAGAAGAGAAGTAAAAAAGGTTCATGAACAACTCAATTATCTTGGATTGAATCTTGGATAGTCAAAGATCACCAAATGATAAATTAGGTCTTGGATACAACAAGGAAGCAACACACTTTGAAGCTGGAACCTCTAAGAAACATGAGTGATCCGGATTTGGGAGCGGAATGAACTGATTAACATAATGAATACAATAAACACATGGATATGAAGAACAACACAGATATAAGGTGAACAATATATTCTATTGGATGAATGAAATATGATGAAACTGTGAAACTGCAAAACTAAAACACTTGCTCGAATGGTGGTAGCTATCTCTAAGAAGAGATGTGGTTGCTACGCACATTCATTTGAGAAAAATGATTACAATGAGGATGAATAGGCATTGTTAACATTACTAATGAATTCAAAAACCCTAGACATCCAAAAACCTAACCCTAGGAGATGAAACACCAAAAGTTATGTGGGCCCCTATGGGTAAGTTGGTACCTCAACTTCCTGGGTTCGTAATGTTTGCATATGAACTTCGTTTTAGGCATGTGATAGCTTGTTGGAAAGGTATTTGAGAGAAATACACATTACATTGTTAAAATTTGACTTTGTTTACAATTTGACAATGGCGAGCCAAAAAAAACATTGTTTAGGACTCCAAAACGGCCCTGGAAGTACAACAAGATGTGCTGACATGAAAATATAAAAAATAAGCCAGTTGGTTTAGGTGATAGGCCACTAGTATCCACCTGTAATATGTGTAGGGATTCAAACAAACTCAAAAGTGTAGAACCCACAATTACAAATAAGTACATATGAACGTGTTGAACTAAAAATTGTCAAGAGGAGTAAGCTGAAATAGGTGGGTGGACACCAATATCCACCTGGATCAGTCCTCCCCCCTTAGCAAGCAATGGTATCCATTGTGTTGAGTTCCCCCATCAGGTGAGGAAACTTCTATTGAATTTGGCCCTGGGTGAGCCACTTACCTTGGTGTAGGAGATGCCCTTCCTTAACAACCCGATAAAGCTGGATCATCTGCTGGCGAATGATCTTGACCCGTGTGTCCACTATCTGATCAGTGGATGTATGTTCCATGGAGTCAGCGTTGAGATATATAGGTGTTAGCTATTTTGTGATCTTCGAGGTGTCTAATTATGGTGGAAAATATGTCCAAAGGAGGTCCACATTGAACAATGGGTGCAAGACAAGGAAAGGTGGAGTGTTGAGCTCAAAATAATTGCTACCCATTGCCTTAGTGATGGTGTAAGGCCCATAGAGAAGTAGGAAAAGATTCTGATGGGCCCCTGTAAGATGCTCCTTCTACAAATGTAACCAGACCTTATATCTAACCTAAAACTGGTGTGATTCCCTATGTTTATCATGGCACTACTTGTACTTAGCATTGGATTTCTACAAAATCTCATGGACTTGTTGGCGGATGTGTTGAATCCACTCAATGAATCTGGTGGATTTTTCAGTCTCAGAATGAAAATGGGAAGAGTCTGTCTATGTGGTTGCAAGAAGTAGTGCAACATCAATGGGACCCAAGGGTTGGAATCCCAGTCCCACATGAAATAGGCTATGTTTGGTGGAGCTATGGAAATCCCTGTTGAAACTGTGTTGAACATAAGGGAGACTCTCATCTCATGTACATGGATTCTTAGAGTTGTACATGCACAATATGTGCACAATCATCCGATTGATGACCTCTGTTTGGACCTTTGTTTGGGGGTGGAAAGAGTGGATTTAGTGAGCTTGGTGTCCAACAATGACCAAAGAATCAACCAGAATGTGTTGAGGAACCTGTTGTCCTTATCAGAGATGATGGTCTGTGGTATCCCAAAGTGCAACCACAATCGTTTTAACAATATCTTGGAAGTATCTGCCATTGTGATGTTCTTCTTGCAGGTTGTGAGGATGTCCATATTCGAAAACCGATCAATGATCACAAATACACAATCATTGCCTTGCTTGGTGGACGGAAGGCCAGACATGTAATCCATTGAGATGGATTCCCAAGGATTCTCGGGGGTAGGAAGAGGGGTGTATAAGCTTTGATTCTTGATGGCTAGCTTGGAAATGGCACATGCAGTGCAAGATCTCATACACTTGCTGACGTCTTGTCGAAGTTTTGGCCAATAATTTTTTTTCTTTAGAATTGCCACAATTTTATCCATGCCCAAATTTCTTTCCATCCAACTGTAGTGGGATTCCCAAATCATATTTTCACGCTCGCTTGCAGGAACACAAAGATGGCCTAGATGGCATAACAACCCATCCTGAATGTGAAAATTAATAACAGTTGCACATGCACCCAAGATCTGATAGGTGATGGTGAAGTCCGGATCTTGATGATAAAGTTGGGTCCACTTAGATGCCTCATGTCCACATGAATGGAGCACACTGGTGACTGAGGCAGTCAACGACACGATTGTTTCTCCCTGTCTTATACTTATTGTTAATATGGAACTGTTGTAGGTAGGTGGATCACTTTTGATGGAATTCATTCTACAACTTCCTTTGCATCTGTATGGACTGTAGAGGCTTGCGATCAGTGTGGATAACTGTATCCTTTACCATCATGTAATGTTTCCATTGACGACAGGCTTGTACAATGGAATATATTTCCTTGTCATAGGTGGGTTATTTCCGTATAGTATCTGAGAATGTCTCACTATGGTATGCCACTGGATGACCATGCTGAGTGAGAACTGCGCCTACAACATAGTCAGATGCATCGATATCAATATCGAATGGTTGTTGCATATCAAGAAAGGAGAGTAATGTAGTTGGGAAAAAGAGATGCTTCACATCCTCAAATGCTCGTTGTTGTTCCTTCCCCCACAAAAAATTTTCCCTTCCACCGCCCTTGGTCACATGGCTGGAACCCATGCAATATGGGAGAATATCAACATGAACCATCGGTAGAAGTTGGCCAATCCTAAGAATATTTGAAGCTTATCGGTTAGTGTGGTCGGGGTTGGCCAGTCACGAATGACTTAGATCTTAGCAGGATCAACATGTACCCCATGCTCATCAACAATGTAGCCCAAGTATTTGACCTTGTTCATTTCAAGGGAACATTTTTCCAAGTTGGCATATAACTTGAGATGCCACAGAGTGATCAAAACCTATTGAATATGCTGCATGTGCTCCTCCCAAGTTCTGCTGAAGATGAGGATTTCATCCAAATATACCACCACAAAAGAGTTGGTGAAGGGTCTCAATACATCATCCATCAACCTCATGAAAGTGGCTGGTGCATTTGTTAAGTCAAAGGGCATGACCAACCATTCGAAGATACCTTCTTTATATTTGAAATTTTTCTTCCATACATCAGTTGGTTCGATGGGAACTTGGTGGTAGCCAAACTTTAGGTCAATATTGCTGAAAAAATCCCTCCCTTGAGTTGGTCAAGAAGGTCATCAATCATAGGAATTGGGTACCGGTTTCTGATTGTGATTTTGTTTAATCCTCTGTAATAAATGCAGAGTCTACAGGTCCCATCCTTCTTCTGCACCAGTACAATCGGGCTTCTGCAAGGGTAGGATTTGGGTCTGATGTGACCCTTTTGAATAATCTCTTGGATTTGACGCTTGATTTCTTCATTTTCCATTAGCGAGCAAAGATAGACTTGTCCATTAGGCAGAGGTGCACCAAGGGTTAGATCAATTGGATTCTTGACTTGGCAGTGCGTCGGTACATCGGTGGATGAGGAGAAGATGTCTCTGTACTCTTCCATGATCCCGTCCACTTGCTTTTGCTGCGAAGAGAGGCTCTTTGTAGAGGCCATGGATGTGGCGATGACCTTCTACTTATTGTGAGCATGGATCACAAATCAGATGAACTTCCCGGTCTATGAAATGAACTTACTGCATTTATGATCAGGGATTAAAGAAAGAGCGGTAGGAGATGCTACCTCTGGTATCCTTTGTCTACCCAAAGTGATAATAACACTGCAGGGTCTAGACTCATACACACCATGAAACTTCCAAAAATATGATTGTCCTAAAAGAACATCACAAACTTCAAGGGGAGAAATATCACACAATACCTCATCTTTGAAAGGCTTGATGCCGTAGGGAAGATGACACTGTTGGCTTAACACAAATATATCTTCCTTGGAAAAGACAACCGATGGTGTAGGGATGCGGGTGCAGTGTTGTCGAAAAGTATACCCGCTTGATGACCTCTGCTAAGACTAGGTTCTTCTGACTGCCACTATCGACAATGAAATGAAGTAGATCCCCCTTTACCCACATCTATGAATGAAAGAGGTGTTCCCCTTCCTCTGGTTCTTTTGTTTCACTTGGCTAGAATTTGGTGGTAGAGACAGTGGAATTGGGTTCATCATCGATAATTCGCTTCGCTCCTTCTGGATTTGATTCAGAATCAGAATCAGTCTCTGACTCGGAAGCCTTCAAATCTTCCATGAGTGACTGCTTGGAGCAACATTCTTTAGTGTTGTGCCAAGGGGTTTTATGGTATTCACATGATTTTATTGTGTCCTTATTTGTCTTCTCATTTCCCTTCTTGTGTTGCGGCTTAGACTGGTTGTATTGATAGTGGCCATCTTTTCTCTATCCCTTGTTGTGTGGGTTCGATCCACCTTTACCCTACTTCGACTGTGTGGAGTTTGCAGATCCAAACTCTCACCTCTTCTGCTTAAATTTCTTCTCGATCTTGACAACATATCTATAAGTTGTACCAAATGAGGTGATGTCCAGAAAAATCCATTTTTGTTTGAATGTATCTATGAAAATAGCCAGGGTATTTGAGCACTAGATGTCGCTCAGAGTATTTGATACCCAATTTGGTGTGTAGGGTATGGAAATTATTGGTGAAATCCAGTACTATCTGGTCCCTTTCTTAACATAGAGTGGTCCATCTGGTGTACTGGTCCTCGTAGCTTCCAACAAAGTATTATTGTTCTTTAATGGCATCCTGGAAGGAATCCCATGTAGGGGAAACCCCAAATATTGCAGATTCCTCTATGGCCCTTTGATCAAAGTAAGTTTCCCACCAGTCCTTAACATGGGGGATGACCTTGAGGAGTGAAAAAGTAATATTTTCCCTATCAAAAAAATTGTGGACCAAAAAATACCCTTCGAGAAGATTCAACCATTTATCTACAACATCCGCATCTATTGGTCCTTAAAATAATGGAATCTAAAAACTTACTTGTACCTTCAAGGGGGTTGCATGGCCACTTGATGAAGATGCTTCTACCATTGGCAACCGCCGAAGGATCTGCACAAAGTTTTCCATCATTTCGTTCCTTTGTCGCGCAAGGGATTCCTTGAGAAACATTTTAAAAGGATCTCCTACTCCATTATATTTATTTTCTTCTCCCATGGGTTGTTTTCATGCTTGACGTGACCAATCTTACAATGGATCGATTGGTTCGAGTCCCAACTTATTGTACCCAGATCTTGCTGGGGACATGCACGAAGAAAAATTAATGAAGAGAAGATCACTCTGATACCACTGATCCAGATTTGGGAGTGGATCAAATTGATTGACATATTGAATTAAATAAACACAGGGATATGAAGAACAAAACAAATATCCAGTGAACAATATCTTCTATCAAATGAATGAAATAGGATGAAACTGTAAAACTGCAGAACTGAAACACTTGCTCGAATGGTGGTAGCTATCTCTGAGAAGAGATGTGGATGTTACACACATCCTTCTGAGCATAATGATTACAATTAGGGTCCAAAGGCCTTATTAACATTACTCATGCATTCCAAAATCCTATACATCCAAAAATCTAACCCTAGGAGATGAAACGCCAAAAGTTATGTGGGCCTCTATGGGTAAGTTGGTACCTCAACTTTTCGGGGTCGTAACATTTGCATACGACCTCTGTTTTAGGCGTGTGATAGCCCGTTAGAAAGGTATTTTAGATAACTACACATTACGCCATAAAAATCTGACTCCGTCTACAGTTTGACTATGAAGAGCCAAAAAAAACACTGTTTAGGGCTCCAAAACGGCCCTGGAAGTACAACAAGATGTGTTGACATGAAAACAAACAAAATAAGTGAGTTTCATTAGGTGAGAGGCCACCAATATCCACCTGGAATATGTGTATGGATTCATAAAACCCCATAAGTGTAGAACCCATAATTAAAAAGAAGTACAAAGGAATGTGTTGAACTAAAAATTGTCAAGAGGAGCCAATTGGAATAAGTGGGTGGCCACCGATATCCTCCTAGATCAATATGGTAAGTCCTTTATTCTCAAAAGGTGGAACCAATGCTGCAAGTCAAGCACATACAAAAAACAAGGAAACCTTCATAAGAATAAACAAATAAAACATCAAGAATCCATCCCTACACCTCAAAGAAAATTCAGAAGAGAAATTCCTTCAAGGTGGACACCAAAGCAAAGGTATGGAATTTGTTTTCATGGTCACTATTTCTTATGTAATCAATATGGTTACAAAGCTTTGGATTGCAGACATTATGCAAGGAAATATGTTGGAAGGTTTCATAACACCCTAAGATGTTGGAGATGTAATCAAGTAGGACACATTGCTGCTCATTGTCACACCATGAGATGTTAGAGATGAATTGGGTTTGGCCACAAAGCTCAATATTGTTGGAATTCAAGGAGACAGACAATGAGGAGTGCTTCATATAGCATGGAAAGAAGAGAACATGTAAATTCAAAGGAAGAAAATGTTGAAAGGATGGAAACTCAGAGTACAAGTACAAAGAAATCATGACACTCTTAGAAGTGGATGAAGAAGACTGAAACAACCATACATGAATGAATGAATAAAGAATCAAGAAAGCTTCACTCTTTCTAAAGAATACACGAGCTCTTGTGGGAGAATTCACGTACATATGTGAGGTGACCTATAAAAAATTTGTGTAGATACACGAGCTGTCCGTGGAACATGACGCATACATGTGGAAAAATCCTTAAGAAGAGGAGTGTACAAATGAGTTGCAACATGGTTTGATGGTATCACTCTATTTTTCAAGATCTGACATGTTTTTTTGCAGGTTTTAATGATTATATTCTTGCATGTGATTTTTATGTATGTATGGGGATGAAATATGGTCAAGTGTTGAATCTTATCTATCTCGAATGCATGGTACAAACTTTCATGTGTGGATTGATGCATTCCTAATAAGGTATACTGTTGGTTATGTTGTCAGTGATGTTATGGCACCTTGTCTATGAGATAAATTAGTCAGATGAAGCTCAAAGGAATCTAGACAGGGGGAGCATCCCCAAGGAGAGTTCAGGTAGGGGGACCAACCCCAAGGAGAGATATACCCTTTTCCATTGATTTCAAAGGGGGAGAGATAGTCACATTGATTTGGCAAGATTAACATTGATGAGGAACGATGATCATAGAGGGAGCATGAACATTTCCATGTCCAAGTGTTGCCATCATTGATTGGTGTTGACATCAATGTTGGTGTTTCCATCAATGACAGATGGGGAGATTGTTGTACTATGTTTTCATTGATGTCAAAGGGTATATGTAAAGTATTATCATAGTGATGTGTTTGTATCATTGATATATTTATTATTGGTTACATGGTCATTATTGGTTATATGGTCATTGATGTAATTGTTGTCAAAGGGTTGATGCCAAGTGGTGTCATAATGATGTGTTGATATTAAAGGGAGTTGTATCATTGATGTCATGTCATGGTTGATAGGAAGAACCAAATGGATAAACTTGAAAGTGGACCCCTTATGGTGAAATACCACATGGGAAGATGCTCTTGGATAAATTTCTCAAAGTGGTCCCCTTATGGTGAAATCCCTCATGGGAATATGCTTTGTGAAGTCCAAATGGTTAACTGGTTGAGTATCCCAACAATGTGGTTAGGGAACCCATGTTTGATTTAGGAATAATGTAATTAAGATCAATGAATTTTCAGGAGAAACTATTCTAGATGGATAGTATATGTCATGTAATTTCTGGTGATATGTGGAATGTCACACAAATCCTCATGGTTAGAGAGCTATGGCTATGTGAAGTTGGAGAACCCTCATGATTTATCTAGAATCCCCTAGAAGGTCAAAGAAGTCAAGAAGGTAAAATAAGTCAAATTATTCTAGAATCTCCTAGAAGAAGTTGACCAGTAAAAGTGGTTAGTCATGGGTTAAGTGGTTGCAATAAGAAAACAATTAAAAATAAATTAGTTGCAACTAGAAGTGGAGAGTTTACTATTTGTGGATAAAGTGGTTGTAAGTGGAAAAAGTGGTTTGAAGTGGGTTAGCCCCAAAAGAAGGAAGTTGGGTAAATTGGTTAGAAGATAACCCCTAGAGGAAGCTACTTGGAGAAGTATAAATAAGAGAGAAAGTGTCCCTTATGAGCATGATCTTTGAGCATATTGAATATCCATTTGTAAAAGGTTATTTGGGTAGCCATTATTGATAGAAAAAATTCACAGCAGAACTGCGATAGAAAAATCGCCGTAGAAGAATCGCGACAACAAAATTGCGACAGTAGACTCGCGACAACAAAATTGTGGCAGTAGAGTCGCGACAAAAAAATTGTGGCAGTAGAGTCGCGACAGTAGAACTGCAATGAAAGAATCACAACAGAAAAACTGTGACAGTATAATTAAGGTAGAAAAATCGTGACAAAAGATTTGGCATCTCCAGAAAGTCGGTAGTTCGGTAACCACATCATATTTACACACTGGAATAATTCTAATTGTTCCATGGTATGGTATAGGTCTTGATGATTGCTACCAGATTAAAGGTATGGTTTTGGCACATGGTCTTGTATAAGTATTTATTTTATTTGGTGTATGGAGAGTATGGTGTTTTGATAGAAGTATCTTGTTGGTTAACTTGGTGATATTGTGCACATGGTTAAGAGTTGACTTGATCTTTGTGAGTACATCAGATTTGGATGATGAGATTGCTGAGACATGTTGAGGTGATAGGTTTTGTTGTGCATAGTTGATGCACTTGTCTTGGTATAGACTGTTGGTATAGTTTTCCGGATTTCTTTATGTCTACAATCTGGGTCTTGTACTTGAGGGTTGGATTCCTCATATCTCGATTGGTGTTGAGATATGCATGATGGTTCTTGAAATTGAGAGTTGGTGCTCTTTTTAGTTGGTGTTGACAAAACGTGAGATTGTATTATCATGTAACATTTAATACAAAAAGCTTAAACATATATTTGATGCTCTTTGTGTTCATTATTATGATGGTTCAATTTATTTATTGTTTATGTATGTTGTTGAGATATGTTTATATGCAAGAAACTAAGTGTGAATGGAACTAATGAGTAAATGGTGATTGCTAACTAAAGTTTTGTAAGAAGTCTAAAAAGAGCCTCACACTAATTCATCCCCCCCTCTCAGTGTGGTTGGTGTTTCCAATAGTATCTACACCAACGACACATACTGAAGTTTCTAATATCTATGCAAAGGTTTTTCTGAGAACTAATCTAGCACTTTCCCATAAATAAATACAAAAGAACTGCAAAATTCCATTGTACTTTCCCATACATAAATACACAAAATCCATGTATAATATCAATCAGAAAGTAATGGAGGTCACTGTACTTACTAAGGAAGCAATAAACAACTAGAAATGAAGCTTGGTAGTAATGAATAGACTCATGGAAAATGAAAAAAATTGAGTATACTTTTCATGAACTTAGAACCACCTTGTCTACATATATACTTGAATGGCGTCTCAATAAGTATTGCCATATATCCTTTCTTCCTTCTCACCTTCACATCAAGGTGGACATTGATTTTTAAACATTGTGATTTCCCAACTGAAATCTTCAAGTAAACAACAATTTTATAACTTTCATGGTGATGTTTGGAGAATGAGTAGCATTTGGGGGTAAAAAATAATGTTTTTTTTATAGTGGATATTGCAAAGAGATAAGGATCCATGGAATCAATGGAATAATTCTTATCACTCATGATGCATGGGGTACCAACAATTGATTATAACTACTTGTTGATATAATTTTCATCGTTGTTGAGATATGGTTCTCCACGTTTCTTGTTTTCATAGACTTTGCTTTCACTTTTTCCCTGTCTTCATAATTGGGTTAAAGTATCTAGCATTGGTTAAAGTATATAGCATGAGAAGGATTGAGAAATAGGGTTTATATTTCATGGACCAAATAAATCCTCCTTCACACAAATGATAGCTAGTTTTTGTTGTTCATGATTGAGATCCAGAATAGTAGCCACAGGACATGCCCTTACACATGAATAATTTTAACAAAAAGTCTATAACTCGATCAAATCACATTGATTCAATTGTATAACTAGATCAAATTAATTTGATCCAATCGAATAAAAAAAACACATTGATATCTCAATGATCCTAATCTATATAGTTCACTGGGAAGGTCCACTTTACCTGCAATGAAAGTGAGTCCTCAATAGACTAGTGCGAACAATCATGAGAAGCATGGACTATTCTTCCACAGGAAAAACTGCTTACATTATATATGTAATGACTATAATAATTAAGTTGATTTAATTTGACATCTATATAGAGTCATAGAATGCACTATGCAATGATGACACTTGTAGCAAAGTATTCTTGATATATATATTAGGATCTTTATCCTTTTTCTGAGCATGGCCCAATTTTTTATTTTTTTCCTATCATTTTTTAACTATCTAATGGTGTATGATGCTTACTCCATTATATAACATAAACAATACCACTGACTGAATCAAACAACACGAACTATCAGGCTCAACATCAATTCAATTCTCTGACAATTTTTAATCTGTAAATACATAATATAATTGTTGTGCTGAAAGCATATAATCTTTGGAGGAAAGATGATAATCTATGTGATAAAAATATGAGGAATATACATATGGTAAGTCGTGAAAACACACACATAATATATGGCATGGGTTGTTTTTTTTCACAAGAAGGATTTGTGAAAAATGTTTATGACAATAAGAATCATCTACTCTAGATAGTAAATGTAGCCCTGAATGAACAACTAAGAATTAGGTCATTGGAAGAATATTTAAGAAAAACTAGTAACATATAATGCAAGAGAATGCTTTTACTATAAACCTGATTTTGGGTACATTGGGTATATGCTTTTACTACAAATATTTTAGTTAGTGGATACGTAGATGATAAACTACTAGTTTAAAAAAGACGATACTTTTGTTAAATATAATATTTTAGCTTCAATACCACCAAATTAAAATCTTGTTAACTTCCTTGGATTCAAGTGATTATAAGAGACTTACATATATATAGAATGGATATCAAGATGCAACTTTTTACTCTAATAAATACTTCAGGACTATAATCTGATTATAGTTCCCTGCCATTTCTTTCAAGTCTTAGCATTGGCTCGTAAACTCTTCAAGATCATAACATGCATGGAACAATATTGGTCCCAAGATAGCTTTACAATCATGAAACTTCTCGAGAAACTTGTTATGCACATACAATGACAAATTTATAGTCACAAAATGATATTGTGCCACAAATGGTGTATAATTCATGAGATTTTCCAAGGCTAATGAGAACTTGTCATCCTAAAAAAATATTTCTACTGCATCCAAAACTATACTCAAATTATTGCTCATTTGTAACTTTCCTTCTTTTAGAAGGAAACAAAAATGACTAGGAGTTTCTATAAGGACGTCAGTACACTGCTCTAGATTTTCTAGTTGGTTTTTCCACTTAAATCATGTTGTTGCAACCATGGACCTAAAAGGCATTCTTCTTTGGAAATTTTCTTGCAGGCGTGAAGGACTGAGAAACCAACTTGACACTAGGTACTAGAAACAATCCACTTGGACTCTTGGAGTCCTGAAACCTCCTTTGCACAATTGGCAGGGACTTTCTTCCATTTGCAACTCCCCTTGCTAAAACATAACCTTGGGTGGAATAGTTAATGTTAAATATTATGAAAAATAACAAGGGTGCATTTTTATACAATGAAAAATAAGTTCGATTTTATAAATGTGATATATTATTATATTCCAAATCTAATGTATATATTAACAAGGGAATTCTATTAAGATATGAATACATATCAGTATAAATTTTTTAAAGTACTTATTACCAAAACAAGTAAAAGGGGAATTAAAAATGGATATTAATAAGAAGACAGATGCTTTTTTTTAAAGGTCTTTAAATCTCATTCTTTGGATTATTAACACTCAAAGGGAGTATTAAAAAACTGAATTCAACATCATTATTGGTGTGACCCTTACGAAAAATCATATCAACATCGACTTCACAAATCAATTATTAATTCTAGAGCCAAGTATAATTGAAAATAATTTTGGAAATAAATATGAATTTAAGGACTTACAAGTAACAATTGATGGTTATAAATACATATCCCAATTGCAAGATACCAGATATAATAAATATGCAGAACAAAAATAAAATGCTAGAAATGGCAGAATAATAGTAATATAACCAACATAATCTCCACAATAACACAGAAATAATATGAGAACAACAACTGAAATAGCACTTTGATTCAGAAAGAAATGTTCACAGGCCTCTTTGAGGGGGAAACCTCCAGTTGAGCAGTGCTCTGTTACAATAATCTCCAAGATAGGGTTTTCATACCCTCGACCCTTATTTATACTAAATATGTCTATTAAGAGAAGCATTTAGAGGAAGATCCTTCTAGAAGCGGAAGCTTCTAGTAGGTCTTCTTACATCCACCTTATTCTATTTTATTGAAAGGACTTATTAATATTGACCTTTATTACATCCGAATACATTGATCTACCTATGTGTGGGTTAGGAACTTAACATGTCTTCCCCCTTAAAAACAACCTTGTCCTCAAGGCTTGAGATGTGGAAACTGCTGCAGAATGGTAGCTGGTTCCCAAGTGGCATCTGCGGGAGTCATATCTTTCCACTATACTAGCACTTCCTTGATGGTTCTCTGATGCAGGTGACGCTCACGCTGGTCCAAAATTGATTCTGGCTGTAGCCAAATGGATCCTTCTTCAGCTAACTTTGGAAGGTTGGTTTGAATTTTGCACTTGGTTTCAATCACCTTCTTCAAGCATGAAACATGAAAAACAAGATGTAGCTTCGACTGACTGGGTAGAGCTAACTGATATGCAACTTGTCCCACACTCTTGAGAACTATGTAAGGGCCATAAAATTTGGGTACTAGCTTCTGAAAATGCTCAGCCTTGAGGGATGTTTGCTTATATGGTTGCAGTCTCATAAACACCTGATCCCCTTCTGCAAATTAACATTCGGAGCGACCTTGATCTGCTTGCTGCTTCATTCGATTCTGTGCCATGACCAAGTTCTCTTTAAGGGTACGAAGGATATCCTCTTGGAATGTAAGTGTTTGGTCAACAGCCTGGACCTTTGAGGTACCCGGTAAGTATGAGAGAACTAAAGGTGGCTTCTGTCCATATACCGCTTCAAAAGGAGTCATGCAAGTGGCTGTATGGTATGTAGTGTTGTACCACCATTCGGCTAGGGGTAACCATTGATCCCACTAGTGTTGTTTTTCATAGGAAAAGAACCTTAGATATGTTTCCAAACACTTGTTGACAACTTCCGTTTGACCATCCATCTGGGGATGATAAGTTGAACTAAGATGCAATTGTGTGCCTTGTAGCTTAAAGAGTTCTTGCCAAAAATTGCTTATGAAAGTTGGGTCACGATCAGAAACAATAGAGTGCGGCATGCCATGAAGCTTGAAGACCTGTTCCATGAAAATTTGAGCCACCGTGGATGCAATAAATGGGTGGTGAAGAGCGCAAAAATGAGCATACTTGGAAAGGCGATCTACCACCACCATTATGACTGATTTATTCCCCGATTTGGGTAAGCCTGTAATAAAGTCCATAGAGATATCCTTCCAAATAACAGGGGGAATCGAAAGCAGTTGGAGGGTGCCTAGAGATTTGAATGTTTCTCCCTTATTGTTTTGACACACCTCACATTCAGCGACAAACTTACAGATGTCCTGTTTCATACCATCCCAGTAAAAAGAACGTTTGACCCGGTCATATGTTTTGGTGAACCCTAAGTGCCCCGCTGTGGGTGTAGCATGAACCTCAGAAAGTACCATGGATTTGAGTTTGGATTGTTTACTTAAATACAAGCGGCCTTTGTATCGAAGCTCATCCTGGAGCTAGGAGTACCATGGGGGAGCCGGAGCCTTATTCTGCAGTTGCTGGATCAGATGCGAACTTTTGGGATCTTGAAACCATTCCTAGCGCACAGCTTGGAGCCGATCGGGTACAATGAAGGAAAGAGAAAAAAGGGATCCTTCGTCTTCATATTTCCAGGACAGTGCATCCACCATGACATTGTCTTTGCCCTTCTTGTAAATGATCTCATAATCATATCCAAAGAGCTTAGTCACCCATTTTTGTTGCTCCTGGGAGGAAATGCGTTGTTCCAGAAATTACTTGAGGCTTTGATCATCGGTCTTAATTTGGAAGCGTTTCCCCAAGAGATAAGGACACCATAGCTCAACGACATGTAGAATCGCCAACATTTCTTTTCCATAAATGGGTTTGCCTAGATTTCGTTTAGACAATTGCTTGCTGGGGAAGGCCAAAGTTCGACCCTCTTGCATAAGGACATCGCTAATTCCTTTCCCTGAGGTGTTGAATTCCAACACAAAGGTCTTTGTGAAATTAGGAAGGGCCAGAACCGGAGTGGTGCACATGGCCGTCTTCAAGGTTTGAAAATCTTGAGTAGCTACTGGAGTCCAAGTGAAAGAGTTCTTTTTGAGGAGAGTCGTGAGAGGTGCTGCAATATTTCTGTAGTTCTTAACAAACTTGTGATAATACCCTGTTAGGCCCAAAAAGCCACACAAGATTTTGAGAGTCTTTGGGTGAGGCCAGTATTGCATAGCTTCAATCTTTTTTGGGTCCACCCTGATGCCATCCTTTCCCACCAGATGACCCAAGTATTCTACTTCTGAGGCACCAAAAGCACATTTGGACTGTTTCAGGAAAAGTTGGTGCTGAGAGAGTAGGCGGAGAACTTGATCCACATGAGTAAGATGGTCTGACCAGGTTTTTCTATAGATGAGGATATCATCAAAGAAAACTAAGACAAAATGACGGAGAAAAGGGTGGAAGACATGGTTCATGAGGCTCTGGAAGGTGGAGGGGGCATTACACAAGCCAAAGGGCATGACCAAAAACTCATAGTGGCCCTCATGAGTGCGAAATGTGGTCTTGGGGATGTCGACCTCTTTCATACGTATCTGGTGATAGCCCGAGTGAAGATTAGGTTTGGTAAAGAATTGGGCACCTCTCAATTTATCCAGGAGGTCATCAATGACAGGAATGGGAAATTTATCTTTGATGGTTAGTTTGTTGAGAGCACGGAAGTCAGGACACATTATCCAAGAACCTTCTTTCTTCAGTACCATGATGACCGGAGACGAGTAAGGGCTCGTACTAGGATGGATGACGCCTGCAGTAAGGAGTTCTTGGACCATTTTCTCAATTTCATTTTTTTGTGCAAAGGGGTGGCGATATGGACCGATATTGGGGGGAAGGCTTCTTGGGACAAGGGGAATGGAATGATCATGAACACCACGGGAAGGAGGGAGTCCTTGGGGAGTGGAAAATACTGTTTGATGTTTAGAAAGGAGGGCTTGGAGGTCTTGGGGCACTGGGGGTGTCTCTGTGGCTTGTATGGTGTGGAGTTGGGAAATGACACCAGATTGACCTTTTTTGAGTAGTTTTTCCATGCGATGAGAACTGATGACCTCAGGTGAACCAATAGTGATGCCTTGAAATTTATATTGGTGGCCTCCTTGGTCGAATTGCATGGTTAAGTTCTGAAAATCCATGAGAATGGGACCCAAAGTACTTAGCTAGTCTACACCCAACACAATGTCGCAACCGCCCATGTCAATAGAAAACATATGGGATTTTAGGTGGTAGTCACCGATTTGGAGACGCACATTTTCATAGTGCCCGCCACATTTCATAGAACCACCATTGGCAATCATGATTTAGAAATTGTTGACAACATGGATGTATCAATGGGTTTCTTGGGCAATGCGGCGATGAATAAAATTGTGGGTGCTGCCACTATCAACCAGAATGATGACCTTTCGGTGCTTGATGTAACCAATTAACTTGAGGGTTTGG
>SNQJ01S0004352.1:301450-331673 GCA_010110895.2 Picea sitchensis
GCATCTAGAGGAAGATCCTTCTAGAAGCAGAAGCTTCTATTAGGTCTTCTTACATCCGCCTTATTCTATTTTATTGAAAGGCCTTATTAATATTGACCTTTATTACATACGAATACATTGATCTACCTATGTGCGGGTTAGGACCTTAACACCAATTCAATGTTACAATTATGTTTATAAAAGAAGTTGCCACATTTCTTGGTTTAACCTGGCTAGAAACATTGGGTACCTTCATCTTAAACATAGAGAAACAATTTTTGATGTTTTATTATAAAAATAAGAGGCTAATATTGAAATATGTTACAAATGAACCCATTCTTAGAAGTGTCCTCATTATAAGACCTTCAAAATACCTTAAACATTATCCTTCAATATAACAAGTAGTTGATAGAAAATGTGCAATTTGTTTTTGACAATATTGTCACTAATAAAGACAAAGAAATTTCTTGTCTAAAAGAGCATAATAAAAAACTAATTGCACAAAATAAGAAGTTAAAGAACATGAAACAACATAATCAGAAGTTAGAGCAAGAGAATCAATATTTTGAGAAGAAATTATTAGAGAAGGATGAATAAAATTCTTCCCTAAAGAAGCTTAATAAAAAAATTGGTTGAACGAATAAAAACCTTAAAGGATGAGAAGTTAGAGAATAAAAAATATAAAAATAAATTTGACACGTTAGGAAATGATGAAGAACTTTCCTACCTGAGGAACCATAATCAAAGTTTACTTCCACAAATCAATAAGTTTAAGGATGAAGAAAAAAGACACAACCAAACAAAGAACCACTAGTCGACAAAGAAACAATGATTGATCTAGTTGAAGTAGGGATATCGTTAGATGTTGAAGTATAAATGATGGAAAATCCAATTATTTCTACCAATAAACATTTAATGATCAACAAAGAGATGCAAGTATGCAAAGAATACATACTACCAAACATGAAACAAGATGGAAATAGAAATATGGTAAGAAAAAACCCATGTTACAGGGATGCCTTATCGTCATCCAAATCACAAGAGTCATTGTAACGAAAGATGAAATCAATATGAGAAACTAAGTGAAGATACTATTATATTGAAGAGAAGCTTAGGAGGAAATAGAAATATGGTAAGAACAACCCATGTTACAAGGAATCCTTATCGTCATCCAAATCAAAAGAGTCATTGTAACGAAAGATGAAATCAATATGAGAAACTAAGTGAAGATACTATTATATTGAAGAGAATCTTAGGTGTGGAATCTGATCATGTTCCAAATCATAGAAGTAATCAACGCATGATTTTCCATAAAATTGAATTAGGTTGGTTTGGCCCCTTCATGGTTTGACAGTTCTGTGCAACTATTTGTAACTCACATCATCTCGTATCATCAACTGTTGCAATGACAAGACCAAAGAATCATGCGAAGGAATTACAAGTCAAGACAAACACATAAAGACTTTCCATAAAATTATTTGAGGACAAAGCATCTTAAAGGGTTAGGCAATGTGATGAACATAAATATAAATATATAAAACATCAATAAATAATAATAACAATAATAAATTATAATTAATAATAAATTATAATTAATAATAAATGAAAGGAAACATCC
Organism: Picea sitchensis; assembly: GCA_010110895.2. NCBI lineage: Eukaryota > Viridiplantae > Streptophyta > Pinopsida > Pinales > Pinaceae > Picea > Picea sitchensis. The sequence goes on from SNQJ01S0004352.1 coordinate 303,048, forward strand.
TAATCTAAAGGACATGATCTACCAAGAGACATGACCCCTCATTCATTATGACTAGCCAATGTGACGCAGCCGCGCTCGCAATCACGTCCACTCATATGATCTTCTCTTCCTTTGGCCCAAAGAACACTAACCGGTCCTTCCTTTTTCCTATCGGGAAATCTGCACCCACAAAATTCTTCGCGCGATCCCCTCCCCGCACTCGGAGGATCGGACTTCGTGATTTTGCGAGGTCAATGATCGAACGCTGTACCCTAGGATCACCGAGACTCGACACCTCAGTCAACACTGACCTTCCCCTTTCCTGTCGGAGCTTCTCCTATCACGATTTCGCTACTCGCGATGTCGAACCTTTCATTTTACTGACTCCCGACTCTCGATATGCCGATTTACCCGACACACGTGCAGATTGACCCTTCAATGTCCTGTCACCTCTATCGGGAATTCAAGGTTCGTGATCTCGCGAATCCTGATTCAATGTTTTCGGCGCTTCTCGCTGTGAAACTCCGATATCTCGTGCCACCTGTCCTCCACTCACCGACTCCGCTGTGGCCCACACACTGTCTTTCAACTGCTGATATATCACGTATCGCAATATCGTGGTTCCCGTTGAAATCTTTTGGAGTTTCAACCTACGAAACCCCGATACACGATATACGTGTAGATCCGACGGTCCATGTGGCTCGGATCAATGGCGCTTCTCGTCCTGAGCTTTTAAATTTTTGGGAATATGTCGCCGTATCTCTCCTGCACCCCTCCAAGATCTAATGGCTCAAGTAGATTCGCGAATTCTCCTCAGAGAATTCCAACCGTCCATCTCTCCTGGTGAAATCTGTGAAATAACTAAGTGTTCCTCCGCAGAACTCATTCCCCTGTGTGCCAACTTGCGATGCTTCTTGAAACCCTTCGAGGCACAACTTCCCTAAGCTATCCTTCAACAAATTTGAAGGCCTATCCCTCCTGAGCTTTCCCACAACCTTCAAGTCCTTCAAGAAACTCTCGCACGCACTCCTTGTGGGAACCTTCAACCACGTCTAAGTGTTGAAGTCTTTCGACTCTGCGCACTCCTTGCCGCAGAAGTCTTCAATACTCTTGCTCAGAATCACAACTCTGAGTCTTAACTTATCCTGCACACTCCTTGCATGGATCCTATGCTCAAATGCACTTCTAGAAATAGAAACAAAGGTTAAGCTATCTGAGCCCTCCGTCAACGCACTTCTTCCGGACACTTCAACTGCACTCCTTGTAGGAATCCTCACTCAGATAGAGAAACAATTGAAACTAATTCTCTTTCCTTCCAGATTTCAATTCAAACATGAAATCATGTACACAACATAACAACAAATGCATAATAGGAAATAAACATTCATGAGCACATCATTCAACATCAATACGCAGAGACCACACAAAACCATGAATTTGAATCAAAGCTTTCTATTAATTCAAATGTCTGTACATGGGTGTTCTTCCTCATCTCTCTGCGTGCTCTTCCTGGACAATAATGCAAATGCACAATGAGGGTGTCTATATCCCGTTTCCCTCTTGCGCTCTCAAGATGTCTAATCTACAATTAAATATTCTATCTACTTTACATTAACTATATTAAATGCCTCCATCTACCTAAGGACGAGAGCAATCCGCTCAAGGTCCATTTACAATATACAAGTGCACTTTCTCTTAATGGCTCATTTAATATTTTGGCGCATCACTTCAAGGGAAATATTCAAAAATGTTGGCTGGCTTGTCTAGTTTTCTTCCGCTTTTCGCGCTGGCTCGCTTGATGTGTTGGCGATGCTCCTACATCATACTCCCCCGCTTGAAAAATTTCATGGGCTCCTGTCCATGAGCTCCTGCACGGTCTATCCATGCTTCTGAATATCTACTTCACTCTCCCAGCTGGCATCTTCCACTGGATGGTTCTTCCACTTGACCAGATACTTGAAGTATTCTTTCCTTCTGGTCCTCTTACTCACTCGCTTATCCTGTATGCGCTCCATCTGCGGCTTTTCTGCAACTGGCATCTTCTTTCACCACTGAATCACTGGCTGCTCATTTCCTGCTTCTTCAGGCTTATACGGGTACAAATCCGAGACGTTGAATATCAAAGATATTCCAATTCCACCCGGTAATTCAATCTCATAAGAATTTGTCCCAAACTTCTTCAAGACCCTACACGACCTGATTTTCTTCATTTTCAGCTTGTTATATGTTCCTCTTGGGAACCTTTATTTCCTCAAATGTGCCATAACTAACTCGCCAACCTCGAACTGAAGTTGTCTCTTCCGCTGATCAGCTCTGCGCTTATATTCATGACTTGAATCTAGCAGTCGCTGCTTCACCTGGTCATGAAGTTCTTTCATCGCCTCTACGAACTCTTCGGCACTTGCGCTCCTAGTCGCCATCTGTTCTGAATCCCTCAGTTCAGAAACTCCTCTCGGCTGTATACCATATACAATCTGGAATGGACTCTTGCATGTTCTCTTGTTCATTGAGTGATTGTACGCAAACTCTGCCTGCAGCAATATGTTGTCCCAACTGCTGTGGTGCTCTGTCACCAAGCTTCTTAGTAAGTCTCCTAGACTCCTGTTCACGACCTCAGTTTGTCCATCCGTATGAGGATGATACGCTGAACTAAACATCAAGTTAGTCCCCAGCTTCTTCCATAATGTCCTCCAAAAATTCCCTATGAATTTGTGTCTCTGTCTGAAACTATACTTCTCGGTAGGCCGTGAAGTCGAATGACTTCTCTGAAAAATAGGTTCGCAATGTGAGTCGCGTCACTAGTTTTCTGGCATGGGATAAAATGTGCCATCTTGGAAAACCTATCCACTACCACAAAGATTGAATCAACACCTCTTTGCATCCTTGGCAATCCCAGTATGAAATCCATTCTAATTTCATCCCATGGCCTCTCAGGTATGGGTAACGGTTGATACAAAGATGCATTCTGTCTTCTCCCCTTTGAATGCTAGAAAATCCTGCATCTATCCACAAATCTCTTGACTTCTTCTCGCATCCCTGGCCAAAAGTATGATTCGCTAAGCTTCAAAAATGTCTTATCATGACCGAAGTGTCCGGCCAATCCTCCACTGTGTTTTTATTTCAGTAGATTCTCCCTCATGGAGAAATTTGGAATACACAGTTGATTACCCTTAAAGAGAAATCCTTCCTGGATCATGTACTCGGCCCACTGGCTCCTATCTCTGAGAACTGGATTCTTAGCTGCTTCATATGCCTCTTTGAAATCTGGATCATCAGCATRCATGTCCCTGAGATGATCAAAACCTAACGTCTTGACTCGGAACTCCTGCAACAACAAACATTTCCTGCTCAAAGCATCAGTGACTTTGTTAGCAGTACCCGAAATGTGTTTAATCACAAATGTGAAATTCTGCATATACTCTACCCATTTTACATGTCTCTGATTCAACTTCTCCTGTTGAGTCACAAACTGTAATGCCAGATTATCATTATACAAAACAAATTCTTTCGGGATCAGATATTGCCTCCACTTCTTCAGTGCCTGTATGATAGCGTAAAATTCCTTGTCGTATGTGGAGTATTTCACCTTTGCCTCATTCAACTTCTTGCTGAAATATGCAATCGGTCAGTCCTCCTGACTCAAGACCGCTCCTATAGCAAACTCGCTTGCATCGCATTTCACTTGAAATGTTTTTCGGAAATCCGACAACACCAAAACCAGTTGTTCCGTGATCTTCCGTTTCAACAAGTTGAAAATTTTCTCAGCCTCTGCTGTCCAGTGAAAATATTTATGTCTTTTCTTCACTGTATCCAGCATTGCTGTGCTGATTCCACTGAAATTCCTAATGAATTTCCGGTAGAAACTAGCCAATCCATGAAAACTTCTCACCTCGAAAATATTCCTTGGTGATGGCCAATTCTTGATTACTTCCACCTTCTCCAGATTCATTCTTAGCTTATCTGCAGAAATAACAAATCCCAGATAAATGAGCTCCGTCTTCATGAATGAATATTTTTTTATATTTATCAACAACTTCTCCTGCTGTAGCTTCTGCATCACTGTAGCCAAATGCTTCAAATGTTCAGTCACCGATCTACTGTAAATTAGTATGTCATCCAAATACACGATGAAAAATTTCCCGATGAACTCTTTCAGGTCTTCATTCATCAACCTCATGAAGGTACTTGGTGCATTTGTCAAGCCAAATGACATGACTAGCCATTCATACATGCCTTCGTTTGTCTTGAAGGCTGTCTTCCATTAATCTTCTTCTCTCATGCGAATGTGGTGATATCCACTTTTCAAATCAATCTTTGAAAAATATTTTGCTCCACTCAAGCAATCCATCAGATCATCCATCCCCGGCAATGGAAATCTGTACCTAATGGTTATTTTGTTGATCGCCCTAGAGTCGGTACACATCCTCCAGCCTCCGTATTTCTGCGGACTGAGTACTGTTGGAACAACACATGGACTCAATCTTTCCCTAACCAATCCTTTGTCCATCAAATATTGGACTTGTCTCTTAACCTCTTCATTTTCTTGCGGCGTCAATCTGTACGCGACTTTGTTTGGAAAAATGGCCCCTGGTATGAGGTCGATATGGTGACTCACACTCCTTATCGGTGGCAACAAACGAGGTAGTTCGTCCACGACTATATCAGTGAACTCTTCCAACAATTCCTGAATTTCCTCTGGTAAATCATCCACTCTCGTGCTAGTCAGAACAATCCTTGGTTTCCTGACCACAAATAATTGTGGATCCTCCTTCTTCATCACCTCTGTAAGAAGTTCCTTCCCACTCATGAGAAGTACAGTGTTTCTTACCTCTGGCTTCACCTCCTTATCCTTAATTGGAAGCAACATGTGTGTCCTCCCATTCTTCTCCAGGGTGCATGTGTTCATTCTCCCATCATGAATCACACTCCTATCATATTTCCATGGTCTACCCAGCAATAGATGACAAACATCCATAGGAATAACATCACACAAGATTTTATCATTATATCCTCCTATCTTGAATTCAACTAAACATTGTTTAGTGATAGTTACCTGGTGTCCCTTATGCAACCAAGAAATTATGTATGGGCTCGGATGATCAATCGTCTCCAGCTCCAGATTTTCCACCATCTTGGTCGAAACGAGATTATCTGTGCTACCACTGTCCACGATAACCTTGCATACCTTGTCCTTGGTTTTGCAAGCAGTCCGGAATAATCTGCTCCTCTGGATTGAACTCTCCACCTCCTTCTCAAGTGTCAAAAGAGCTTTTCGCATCATAAGCGACCTTCCGCCTTCAACGTCTTCTACCTCAACATCTCGCCTATGCGCTTCGGTGATGTGGGCTTCTCCTCCATCCTTCTTTTTATCTAGACACTCATAATACTTGTGCCCATTCTTTCCACACGTGAAGCATGTAATTACTCCACCTCTTCCTCTTCCTCTACCTCTAGTACGAGGAAAAGAATTTCCATCATCGTAATCTCCTTTCTGCTCATTATGCTATCCCCTCTGTTCAACATATTGTCCACGTTGTGAACTGTCTCCTCTCTCAAGCTGAGGTTGAGGTTTCTTCCAGTCTTCCTTGGGCTTGTTGCTTCTGTCCTGGGAAACTGACTTGCCTCTTGGCTGACTTCTTCCTCGGCCTCTTTGACCTTGCTTTCGACTCAGCTTCTCCTCTGCTTTCAGAGCCAATTGATACGCATATTCCGCCGTTCGGATGGTTATCATTCTTAACTCATCCTGAATGTCACATCTCAGACCATTCAGATGTCTAGCAACCTTCTCATCATCGCTTTCCCGATGACCTGCCCTGATTTTCAATCTGTATAACTCCTCAGTGTATTCTTTTACTGTTGTCAACTTCTATCTCAGGTTCTGCATTCTCCTGAATAGAGTAATTTGATAGTCCCTGGGGATGAATTTCGCCTTCATCTTTGCAATCATCCGATCCCATATCCCGATCTTCTGCTTGCCCTTGCAGCGTATGTCAGCTTGTAGCTCATCCCACCACAATGCTGCATGTCCTTTCAATCTCGTGACAACATGCCTGACTTTCTTATCCTCTTCGACTTCTTCATAGTCAAAGTAGGTGTCGAGAGCTCTAATCCAATCTAGAAGCTCCTCTACATCCAAGTTTCCCTCATAAATCGGAATGCCCATTTTCTCTCTTGCACCCATCCTTGCAATAGCTCTGATCAAATACTCATTTGATGCATCTTCGGCTGCAACTTCCTCTTCATGTTCAACCTCAATCTCATCTTTGGAATCACTAAGATCCCCCGCACCAACTGTGCATCTTTACGTTGTCTCCATATCTTCGAGTCTAGCTAAGAGATCATGCATTTGTCTCTCCATTACTGGATCTGTTATCTGCCTACCTCTTCTTCTTGAAATTTCCCTATCCTCTGGATCAGGGGATTTCCTTTCTCTCCTTGGCGGCATGGTGAATTCTCTTCTTCTCTGCTACATAAAGCAAAGAGTCTTTCTAGGCTCTGATACCAAACCTGATGCAACCGCGCTCGCAAGCACATCCGCTCACATGATATTCTCTTCCTTTGGCCCGAAGAACACTAACTGGTCCTTCCTTTTCCCTATCGAGAAATCTGTACCTACAGAATTCTTCGCGCGATCCCCTCCCTACACTCGGAGGATCAAAATTCACGATTTTGTGAGGTCAATGATCGAACACTATACCCTCGGATCACCGAGACCCGACACCTCAGTCAACGCTGACCTTCCCCTTTCCTGTCGGAGCTTCTCCTATCACGATTTCGCTACTCGCGACGTCGAACCTTTCGTTTTACCGACTCCCGACTCTCGATATGCCAATTTACCCGACACATGTGTGGATTGACCCTTCAACATCCTGTCATCTCTATCGGGAATTCGGGGTTCGCGATCTCGCGAATCCTGATTCAATGTTTTCGGCGCTTCTCGCTGTGAAACTCCGATAGCTCGTGCCACCTGTCCTCCACTCACCGACTCTGCTGTGGCCCACACACTGTCTTTCAACTGCTGGGATATCGTGTATCGCAAAATCGTGGTTCCCATTGAAATATTTTGGAGTTTCAACCTATGAAACCCCGATACACGATATACGTGTAGATTCGGTGGTGCCTGTGGATTGGATCAATGGCGCTTCTCGTCCTAAGCTTTTAAATTTTCGGGAATACGTCGTTGTATCTCTTCTGCAGCCCTCCAAGATCTAATGGCTCATGGAGATTTGCGAATTCTCCTCGGAGAATTCCAACCATCCATCTCTCTTGGTGAAATCTGTGAAATAACTAAGTGTTCCTCCGCAAAACTCGTTCCCCTGCGTGCCAACTTGCGATGCTTCTTGCAACCCTTCGAGGCACAACTTCCCTGAGCTATCATTCAACAAATTTGAAGGCCTATCCCTCCTGAGATTTCCCATGACCTTCAAGTCCTTCAGGAAACTCTTTCACGCAGTCCTTGCGACAACCTTCAACCACGTCTAAGTGTTGAATTCTTTCAACTCTGTGCACTCCTTGCCACAACAGTCTTCAATAATCTTGCTCAGAATCGCAACTCTTAGTCTTAACTTAGCGTGTGCACTCCTTGAACGGATCCTATGCTCAACTGCACTTCTGAAAATAGAAACAAAGGTTAAACTATCTGAGCCCTCTGTCAACGCACTTCTTGCGGACACTTCAACTGCACTCCTTGCAGGAATCCTCACTCAGATAGAGAAACAATTGAAACTAATTCCCTTTCCTTCCAGATTTCAATTCAAACATGAAATCATGTACACAGCATAACAACAAATGCATAACAAGAAATAAACATTCATGAGCACATCATTCAACATCAATACGCAGAGACCACACAAAACCATGAATTTGAATCAAAGCTTTCTATTAATTCAAATGTCTGTACATGGGTGTTCTTCCTCAGCTCTCTGCGTGCTCTTCCTGGACAATAATACAAATGCACAATGAGGGTGTCTATATCCGGTTTCCCTCTTGCGCTCTCAAGCTGTCTAATCTACAATTAAATATTCTATCTACTTTACATTAACTATCTTAAATACCTCCATCTACCCAAGGACGAGAGAAATCCACTCAAGGTCCATTTACAATATACAATTGTGCTTTCTCTTAATGGCTCATTTAAGATTTTGGCGCATCACTTCAAGGGAAATATTCAAAAATGTTGGTTGGCTTGTCTAGCTGTCTTCCGCTTTCCGTGCTGGCTCGCTTGATGTGTTGGCGATGCTCCTGCATCACAATGTTATAAGTAAAATGTCACGTGGAATTAGATCATCACCTTATCTCCGATTTGTTATCACTCCAAGAGTCACTGAAGGTTGTAGGTTGAGTAAGCTTGGTAACTTAATCAAATGTTCAATAAAATGTATAAAAATGGATCAGAAAATGAATAACTCATTCAATAACTCCCTCACTCAAGACACTTGAACATATCCAGACAAGATAAGGCTCTCAAAAGGTATTGCTCAGATGGTTTTTAAACTCATATGGATGGAGAACACTCACTATACCAGGAAGATCATGTATATTGAAGACATAGATGAAAGACTGATTATAACAAGGAAGAATACTTATATTTCTGCCTACCAATGCAATGATTAAAAGACATTAATCGGTCACTATGTAAACAAAACAAATGAATATGAAATTCAATATAAGTACAAGAAAAGACAGTGGACATAGGTCTGAGCAATAAGAGTGAAAGAAACTTATGATTACAGTATATATGTATCAATAGTCTTGTACAAAAAGAGTCTCTCAAAGTCTCCATGTTCGAACCCCCTTTACAATGTAGCTTCAGTGAGCTTAAATAGCCTTACAAATTTTATATGATATCCCCTAAGTATGGATCGAATAGCTACATAATTTCTTGATCTAATCTATTACAAAATATTTAGGATCTAGATCCTATTTTCATGGAATCAAATAATCATCCTAACTAAGTCTTTGACAACTCCATATGCTTGCTGGAGGATGACAGTCATCTTATAGAGTCTTCAATAATAGCTGGACTTTGAGTCACCTTATTATTTGAACAAGAAGGAAATAAAATATGACTTGACCTCTTACCCATTGAATATCAACTAGTTTGTAGCGTGATACATGAAAAATAACTGACAAGCGCTGCAAACTTCTGTAGGAAACTGTTTGGCCAAAATAGTTGAAAATTTTCTTGAACTTTGACTTGAAGGCTAGGAGCTTAGTTGATCTTGAACCCATAACACTGTATTTTACTGATATAAATGATATTACTTAGACTTCATACCATTATATTTGCATTTACACCTCTCTCTCACAATGTAGCCTTCATATGTATCCATAATACTTCAGGTTAATAAAACAAGTATAAGAACTTTGTGAGAATGTAATGAATATAACTTTATCAATGTACTACTGATAAAAAAGGTCTAATAAACTGTGTCTTCAAGTGAATCTTATCATATCCTTAAGTAAAGAGCCAAAACAGGGTACTAGCAAAAATGAATGATGAAGCTCCTGTAGGTTGCATTGATAGCCTGCACACTGTGTGGCCCTGTCCTTGCAAGTGTTCTGATGTAATATTCAAACTCCCATATACTTGTCTTATGTTCTTTGAGAACAAAAAATGAGAGCTATATATATAGGAAAAAAGAAATATATATCCGTTATTCAATAACCTTTCAACCAGAAAATGAACAATGTATAGATGGAATATGACATGTTCATTGTAAGCAAGAAAAATTTAATCACAAAATTGGTAAGACACCCTTGTCCATCAATCATCTTGTTTGGAGGAACTTGGTGAAGTTGTTTCTTCCAAAAAACTAGCCAAGTTCTTCTTAGTCAACATAGTCTTTTCCAAATAGATATGCTTAGTCAGTTTTCTATTAGCTTCCCTTAAGCTAATGTTTTGTTTGTACATATTGACCAACTGAGTTATTTTTATACCTTTCCTTCTGACACTTTTACTCAACTTAGTGTATTCATCAGCTATCTCTCCCATCTGAGTGTCAAGGTGATTGCTCAGGTTAGTGTTATTTTTCTTCAGAACTTGATTGTTTTCCTTGAGTATCTTGATTTCTTCTCAAGTTGCTAGTAGCTTGTCCTCATTCTTCTTTGATGAACAGGTTTCAAGGGATGACTGTAAAGTATTATAAGGTGACTCACTTAGTTGAACAATGTCTTCCAGGGCCTCCTTCTCAAGAGGGGATACCTTTAACTTAGGCAACTTAATTTTGGGCTTTACAGGTTCCATCTCTTGCTGAGATTGTTCTGTAAATGCAAGTTTGTTTCTTAAATACCCCCTTAGGGTAGGTGAAACTGATTTAACTTCAATGATTTGGAGGTCATCATCCACTTCCATGTCTGAAGGTTCAATAGGGGTATCTAACTGTTATTCAAAATCCATTTGTTTCTGAGTGTCCTCTTACAACTCAAGCTTCCTACAAGAATATCTCCTCAATACTGGTGGAACAATTTTATCTTGAACACTATGAACATCTTTATCTGTTTCTATGGGAGGGAGTTCAACATGGAATTCTGGTTCTTCTTCAGTAACAACTTCTTTACCTTTTCCTTTTCCTTTATTTCTCTTAGAAGCTCTAATAGGTGGAGGATTCTGAGATACAAGAGCTTGGGAAGACTGTGGTGCTTTTGGTGGGGAGTCAAAGGAAGGCATGGAAGTCTTCATCTTCTTTCTAGGAGTCTTAGGTTTTGAAAAGGAAGAAAGCATGTCAATTTGGTAGTTGGAGAAAAACAAGAAAGTAGGACAAAATTTGCATTCTTTCTTCAAATGTTCAATAACTATCAACTTGATTAGGGCATGGTGGAAGATGGCTTCTATAGTTTATTAGGTTTATTCTAGGCTAGCAAGATCATCCTTTGAAGACTCATAAAGAGAAAGTATGCTAAATCAATTTCGTTTTTCCTAGTGAAATGCAGAAATAACTTAAAATGATATTGTAAAACCTTGTTGTATCTCCCTTCGTAAGTGAAATACCTTTGTATGATGAGAAGAATCTTGTCAAAGGCTTCCAAAAGCCACTTCTTGGGTATCCCTTTGACTAAATTGGCTCCCTTATGCTCAAGTTTTAACATATCCTAACACCAACCTTGTTTTTCTAGCTTACTAGATTTGAACCACTGCTCACCTGTCATGGGTATCTCTGTTACCTCTGCTATTAGTTACACTGTCAAATTAATCTCCATAGGGCCAACTTGGGTATTCCCCTAACTGTAATTATTTACAAATTTACGACTGACCTCCAGATGGTGGCCATCTAACTTTTGGAAAAACCTCAGACACCCCAAATGCTTGAATGCATCCAAGTGATCGAGATTATGCTCGATCAAACTTATGCCTGTGGGTTCAAATTTGTGAAGAGACCCCAAACTCTTCCTAGGTGTATCATATTTAGGATCCATTTGCAGAGGATCGAGTTCATGTATCACTTCTGGAGACAAAGAGTAAGTTTACATGATCAAATTTAAAGACAAGTGCTTCATATGCAAACTCTTCCTAAGAAAATGCGAAATAGATAGTTGGTTGAGTGATTGGGTGGAACTTTAAACTAGTGCTGAAGTGTTCTGATATTTCAAATAATTCACTGAAGTGATCTCAACGAGTTCATGAATACAAATGATGAAACTGAGTTTTGCATGGAAGTTTGGAGCGCACCGAGTGTAAAAATGATGATGTGCGCTAACAACTCGGGAATTAGTATCGTTGAGTGTGTAAAATGAGCGCCAAATGTTGCAAACTCGTACTGGATGAGTACTTGAGATATTTTGAGCTAAAAAACAATCAGTTCTAACAATGATGGCTAATCATAATGGAAAAGACTTGTAGGATCACATGTTACACATGAAAATATCGTGACTCAAACTTTTCAAAAGGATCTAGACACATCTTGGCTTGGGATAAAAAATCTTTATAACCTCATAGTCATTAGCAGAATGACTATCCTTGACTAATAAAGACCCACTTGACAAGGTATTAAAGCCAAATAAAAACCTTACCTATCACCTAAGACTCAAAAAATTTAAAATTTATTTGGGAGATAACACCATTCACTATTAAATATAATTAATACTTGTCCTACATGGATTTTAACCTAATGCCCTTTTTACATTGGATATTCAGTAAATGAACCTTGTTTATATTCGATAAATAAACTTTATTCATTTTAATTACAAGGTATTTTTTAATGCCTATTTTTTGCCAGTTAACGTTTTTGTTTTTGTTTTTTCAAAAAAATATATTTTCCATTTTCCCATTTATCTATAAAATTTCACCCGTTTTTCAGATAAAATATGTTTAAATTGGAAATATTCACCATTGTTTACAAGTTTTAATCACAAATTGTATGTTTTTTATTCACCATTGGAAATATTCACCATTGTTTACCTGTAAGACTTTTTTGAACCGAAATAGTCCTCTAGAATACAAAACTTGGTACAATATTTGAATCCTTACAAAATACCCTAGTGGTGATCATTATATTTGTGCGATCTTGTATGTTGATGATATGTTGTTGACTAGAGACAACAAGGAAATCATCAATGATGTTAAATTTTAATTATTTTCCAATTTTTATATGAAAGAGCTTGGTGCAACAAATTATATTTTGGGCATGGAAATTTGAATCCGGGAATTATCTTGAGACAATATTGCAAAGGTTTAATATGTAAGAATATAAACTAGTCAAGGTTCATATTCTTATAGGTGTGAATTTATCTATAGGTCAGTGTCCTAGGACAGAAGAAAAAGTAGAGGACATGCCTCGTGTTCCTTATGTGAGTGTTGTCAGAAGTCTAATGTATGGTATGGTATGTACTAGAATAGACATTTTGCATGTAGTGGGAGTGTCCAGTGGGAATGTGTCAAAAACAGGGAAGGAACATTGGACAAACTATAAACTTGGTATTTAGATATCTGCATGGAACTTTAGATTATGAAATATGCTACCAAATAAGACCTATAATTCACACACACACACACACACACACACACACACACACACACACACACATATGGGGATTTTCCAATGCAAATTGGGTTGGATATTGGACCACATAAGATCTACAATTGGTAATGTTTTTAACCTATTTGGTGGAGCAATCAATTAGATCAAGAAGAGACAGGTTGTAGTTGCACTGTCAAATGTAGAGGACGAGTACATAGTAGCTACTCATGGAAGTAAGGAAGTTGTATGGTTGCAAATATTGTGTTTTTGTGTTGGTTTTGTTTAGAAAAAAGTGAGAATAGGTGTGAATTGTTCACATCAAACCTAACTATTAGAAAAGTCACACAAACTTGCGAGAGAGAGAAGAGAGGAGAGAAAAATAATGAATTGTATTAACTGTATTCTACACTCAAAGAGTGAATAATTTATAATAGATATACGCTACATGAGGAACTAATGCACCATAGTAGTGATCTAGAGGGATGTGAGGACTCACTGACAAAATATGGAGTGAACTTCCACCTAGTCCTAATTAATTGCCATGTAGTAATCAGTTAACTAACTAGCCACTCATGGTGATGATACCGAGGTATGCATAAAACACTTGGTGATAATACCGAGGTTTCCATGCAAGCCTCCACTCCACTAGTCTAATTGAGGTGTAACTAACTCAATACCAAAGATAATGTGGATCCCTCATTCAGGGGATAATATTCTCATCTAGGGGAGAATATCTCAAACCAGGGGCGCCCTCAACATTGATTAGTCAACCTAGGAAAACAAACTACTAAGTGAGTGTGTAATATCTCCAACACCTGACCTGGACATTACTAGGGTGTAAATGATGACTGGGTCTCGACAATGAAAGCCATGTTAGGTACCCATTATACAATGAATATAAGAATGAAACACTGAAAGTAGAGGAAAGAGGGAAAACCTCATTTTTATAGAAAATTTGTCCTCACCCCATGCAACTTGCTTGGATGGCATTTTTGTTTCCCTATGCAGACTTGAAGTCCCCTTTTTTATCTTTCGGAGCCAAACAAGAACATTTTTCCACACATACACACCCTATTAGTTATACAACAAGCGTACATGCAGGTTTATCCACTATAGCTTGTGTACATTGGGTTTTGTGCTCAAAATTAAAAATTATGTCGCATTTCCATGTCACGTCACGAGATCCATGATCCTTGACCTTCCATATACTGGAAACACTCTGACTCGACCCTTCAGTTCCATTTGAAGGCTATAAATTGAGCCATATCCAAGCCTTGGAAAATGAGAGAATTCAACTTTGAGAGCAAAGATACTGTGGAGAAATTTCACTTCACATTGAGTTTGCATCCCTTTATCCTTGAAATTATGAACTCATTGTTCAACCCCCAAGATATTCCTTCTTTGTGATGGAGAACCTCATTATCTATTTTATATGAACTTTCCTTTGGTGGAGGATTGAAGTGGTGGAGGCCCAGTTGGATGGACTTAGTTTCTTGGTTCTGTTATGTGTTGTTGTAGAAGTTTGTCACCTACATACTCCTACTGATTATTTTAATAGAAATACTCCTTTCTCGTCCAATTGATATCTTGCAAATATTTGAATTATTATTCTATGGGCATATTTTTCATGTATGTTAATGGATTATGCTAATATATATGCTAACATTATATATTATCACCATATGCTTGCATATATTGGTTGTTGAGGACAAGTTGTAGGTATAACTTTGAGTTGCATGTTCAACAATGGTCTTCATCGAACGTCCGGATGAGGTAGGATCTTGACCTTGTCTTTGTTAGCATTTCATTTATATAACATACTTGGGATTATAGTCAATTTATGCATATCATTCCGTCTGTTGTGGTTTATCCCATTCCATAGAGATATTTTCCTCATAACAGAATTGGAAACCATACTAAGGATTGATTTTCTGTTTGGGGTTTGGAGTGTTTTTCTCCTTGACTTGCTCTCCGTTATCTTGATTTTCCTTATCACTTGATTGCTTGAAAAACTTATTTTACTTTGCATTTGAGTGTCTTGTCTTAATCCTTGCCCTGACAATGTTTTACTATATATATGCAGTTTTTCCCTTGACATAGGCGTACATACACGAGCTGTCCTTCTGTAGGGCATGCACATATGCAATTTTTTCTCAAACAATCACATACATCATCTCTTTAGGCTTACTAGATTAGTTTTATGTTTTCTAGGTGAGTTTTGTTGGTTGTTGAGTCTTTTTGGGTCTTTGTCCTAACTATTAAGCGCTTACAAAGTGATAGGAAACCTTCTTATTGTTGAATTTTCGGGCGGTATTGTTTCTTATCATCTTTTTCATTGGTTGTCCTTGCACATTGGTCTAAGTGTTTACTTCTTGGTATCCTTCTTGGATTGTCTCTTTTTGCTTGCAGTGGGGTGTGTGTGTGTGTGTGTGAAGCTGCTATTCATTCCTTGCATTTTATTTTCTTTATATAAAAACTACATTTTTTTTTCTCATTTGCAATATGGAATTTTCTCTTTTGATTACTTAGTATTCATATTAACACATGTGGAAAGATTGCATTTTATTGAAATTGTAGAAATTGCATTGAAAGTTGCATTTACAAGCTTACCATCTCTTGAAAATTTAAGATTATTACTTAGTAATATTTTTATATTTGTTTCTTTCATATACCGAGTCATAATATCATTAGTTTCATGACCTCACCTCTTGAGTAAACAAAATCCATTAAAAGTAACATTGATTAACTAAAATTGATTAGAAATGATTTTATTTCTCAGGGTACACTAACAAGCATAGGACGTAGGGCTTTGGAATAGGATTTTGTGAGTAAAATTCTCAAAGTCTATTAAACTAAACATATGTGTCTGATGAGGGAGTGGTGAAACCCATTGTGTAATTAGTGACGTTAGGAGGCTCCGCTCACACCGGAGTTAAGCACGAGGTCGTGTGAAGTTGGTTGTAGAGATATCCCTCTAATAACTTCTTAGAGTTAGAGATATTTTTGTGCTTCCATTTGTATATTGGGGTCTTGCTAGTACCTTTACCTATGTGAGAGGTGGTTCTTTCAATATTTCAGGCTTTGTTACCCCGCCCATACGGTGGACCAGAATTACGACTGTTCGCCTGTGCATTGGTTATATTTTGGTGGCTCTAGTTTCTTGACATAGGTAGCCACATAGGTTACTTGCAAGGGTTATTATGTAGGTACCCTGAGTCAGATAAGGGTCGGACAACACACAATATTTATGGAGGATTACCTCTATAGGGGGATCTAATTGACTGCGTGGTTAAGCCCATGAGAGTCCTTATAACTGATTTTGATACCTCCAATATTTTGAAGGGAGTCTCAGGCCCCTCTTGGGTGAGGCATACCTAATCTAGCGAGGGAGGCCCCTTTTAAGATACTATATCATGTTTGTGTGCATTTGGAATTTTTTCTTTATTTTGGTGTGCTCTCTGATTGTTAGTTGGACTTAGGATTTGGTTTCACATCTCAAGTCTTGAGTGATCATGGAGCAAGAAAAACCTCCTCATAGGTCTCGTTGTTTGTTGAATTTACCACCGTATTTTGAGTCTTTACTAAAGTTTCCTTCTAAAAGGCATAAATTTAATAAACATGGTACATATATCTCCACCTCCCAGACTTGTGATTATCTAGTTATGGATACTGAGTCAAATCTGAATGACATAGGGAGTCCCTCGACTTCTATAACTTATGTGGTTAGCAGGATTCCTTCGACTCCTTCAGTCACGATGGTTGTAGTGTCGGGGGTTCTCATCCTTACTGCTACCTAGTCTGTGGTTTCTACTCAACCCATACCAATGAACCATTTTGGGTCTCTTTTTGGTATGCCAGTATACAATTCTTAGTCCATGACTTCGGTCTCTAACCCTTTTTGTTTTGGTATGCCCAATATGACATTGCGAATTTCATCCTCCATTCCAACGACTAATGCAAATCTTAGTTTTGGACCTGGGGGCATGGCTCCTCTGCATGCTCCTCTCTCATTTGGTGGAGGTCATATTCCCCAAACGAATCCTACAGTGGGAGTCCAATCTCCATTTCCTTCCAGGTCTAATTCTAGTTTTAGTGCTCCTTGATGGACTACTCAATCGGGAGGACACGTTTCTTCCTATATTTCATCCTTTCCCCCTTGTTCCTCGATGCCGATTTTGACAAACACATTCTTATGACAAATCCACCTCTATCCTATGGAGTTCCACCCAGAGGGATTCATTTTCACGCTATGGGAAACCCCCAGCCCAGAGCTCTTCCAGCTGGGGGCAATGTTTATTACCCTCATTATTCCACCCCTGCAGGTATGGTGTGCATACAAACTCTAATGAATCAGTTTGTAGGAGGATATTACCCTACTAGATAGGGCCATGGTATATATCAGAACCCTGGATGTCTTGCAATCCCTCAACACTAATCTTTCCCGGGAGCATGGGCTCAGACGTCGCAACCCTGGCTTCCATTTCTTTCCATGCTTAATCTACCAGATTTGTCAAGATTAATGAATGCACTGATGCATCACGATCCATCATGCCCCCCCCTCCTCAACAAGCTTCCTTCAGAAATTCCAAAATTTGAGGGAAATACCAGCGAGGATACGGGTGATCATGTTACTACTTTTCATATTAGGTGCTCATCCAATTCCCTTAATGACGATTCTATTCGTTTGAGACTATTTCAATGCACCCTCACAAGGATTTCTGTGAAATGGTACATTGAGATATCGGGGGCAACATATGAAAAATTTAATCATATGATTTTGGTCTTTCTCAACCACTTCGAGTTGTCGGTTCGTTATGATGCCAACATAGAATTTTTTTGGCCTTCCACCAAGATAAGGCCACACATATCTCAGACCATATCCAAGAGTGGCGTAGATGGAAGAGGTTGATTAAATCCTACATTCCTCCATAGTTTCTATTGGAGTGGCTCCTTAAGTCCTTATTACCTTATATTTCGAAGGATGTTTCTACATTCGGAGCAACATCTGAGGAAGAAGCTATTTTCAAAGCCCAACAATTGGACCTCATATATATGCTCAGTCTGGGATGTTGTATGAAATTATTCCTAACAAGCCACGGTCGAATTATGACCCTAGAAAAAATCCTGGGCCTCATGTCGATGTCATCATAGGCTCTACAAATGCTAAGGCTAAAGACTTGGTGATAAACCAGTTGAAGGATTTGTCTCTAAGCCAGCCTGTAGCAAGACAAGATTTGGATTCGTTCTCCACTCCTACTCAGTCGACGAATGTGCATTCTGTATAGTTGTTGGTCAACCCAAATGGTAACCAAAAAGAAGGAGGGAATATAAGGAAAGGAAAAGGTAATAATCGTAAGGGTGGGAAAAATAGTAACAAATCCAAGGAAGACATAAAAATGATAGATCGAATAGTAATGTTGGTGAGGGAAAGAAAGAAAAACAGAAGGTGAATTTTCCTTCTAAACTTTGTAAAGATGATCACTTTACCCACCTATGCCCAAAAATCGAGGAATCTTTGAGGCTCTTATGAAAACTGCCCAGTGTGCTGACCAATTCATTTCCGCATAATCAATAGATGGCTTTGGGGTCCTCCGACATAAGGAATGCGTTGATTGAGAGTCAAAACCCCTCGACACATGAAGGTGTCCATCTATGTGTTAATATGGTCAAGTATCATATTGATTTAGCCACTTGATCTTGTGATTACGGTTCTTCATAGACTATTACAAGTCCAGAGTCTGCCCCTCCTCCGGAAACACCCTTGTAGATAGAAAAGTCAGAATCTCTACCTCGTATTCCGAAAGGAGTACTAAAATGATCTGCCCACAATCCTAATTCCAGAGCTGCCTAGAAATATTTGATTGTTGAAGATCTGGGTCAAACCCCTTGTGTGATGTCAGCTTTGGAGGTGCTCCATATGTGTCCTTCCTAGAGGAACGCCTTGTTATATACTTTAGGAGCTCTAGACTTGTGTGGCTTGAAGGTTATTAAGTTTTATGTCATGGATGTTAAGCCTCTCTTAAATTACCATGTGAAATTTCAAATCCATGTGGAGTACACAAAAATTACCATGAAACACACTGTAATTGATGAAGTTGCTTCAATGTGCATGATGTACCTAACCTATTGGAAAGCCATTGGTTCTCCAACTCTATCCCAATATATGACTATGTTGACCACATTTGATGGGTGTTCATTTTGACCCCACAAAATTATTCCCTCTCTTCCAGTCCAGTTAGGTGGAAAGACAATGGAGGTTGATGTCGAGGTGGTTGATGTGCCCCTTGACTATAATTTACTACTACATCATAATTGGACTAATGCCATGACCTTAGTCATGTCGTCTGTTTTCCGCATTTTGTGTTTTCCTCACGAAGGAAAAATAATGATGATTGATCAATTATCCTTTGCGCATTTTAGTCCTAATGCACCAGTTGGACCTTCGATCCCAGTGATTGAGAATTATCGACAGGAAACCAAGGATGTTGGTGTGAAAATGTATTCCTTTCTCATGGGCAGCTTTGATTTTGTGGCACCAATCCATCACATTCATGCCATTTCCAATATGTCTTCTTCATCGATGAGGTATGTTCCTTTCTGTACTTTGTATTTCAACGATCCTTGGACCTTACCTTCCTTGACTATGTCATGCGAAGGTCAGTCACACATTGGTATGGAAATTCCATTGTCAATGACAAAGGTTGCGTATCAGTCTATTCTTAATGATCTTGCTGACCCATATCCTTTATCCTTGTAGAAAGATGAGGAGGATCCCGTTATAGAGCCCGTATCAGCTGACCAATCATATTGTTCGCATGATTTACTCGACAATAATTTACCTTCAGATGAAGCTATATTAGAGGCCATATATGGTCCCGATATGCCTTGGGGTGATATGCATCATCTCTCATATTTCCTCCTAGAAATTTTTAGGTTCGAACATGATGAATTTAGATCTACCTTGAGTGAGATGGTCGATCACGCTGTGGTTTCACTAGATATACATGGTATTTATGCCGAAGGAAACATGGTGAATATTTATCCTACCATCACGATCAACATCTCTCGAATTCTTGGCAAAATTGAGAACATATATATCGATGAATATTGTTTGCCTAAATAAATTTAGATCTACAAAGATCTCTTGAAAGAATTTCATGACGTTTTTTCTTGTTCGTATGAATAGATGCCAGGGATCGACCCAACATTGTCAAACATGAGATCAAGACTTATCTGGATACTAGACCTATTTGAAAACATCTTAGAGTTGTTAATCCTAGGAAGGCCCCTGCTATTAAGGAAGAGGTAAATAAGCTACTTAATGTTGTTTTCATCTACCCAGTTCCCTATACTGAATGGATGTCCAACCCCATTCTCATGAATAAGAAATAAGGAACCATCCATGTATGAATATATTTTCGAGACCTGAACAAGGCTTGTACTAAAGACAACTTCCCGACTCCTTTCATTGACCAGATTCTTGATTAGTGCACGGGAAGCTATTTTTTTTTTTATGGATGGATTTTCAGGACATAATCAAATTCAAATCAAACCGGAGGATCAACACAAGATGAGATCTATTTGTCCTTGGGGTACTTTTTCATACGAGAAAATGCCTTTCGACCTTAAACACACCAGAACAACCTTCCAACGTGCCATGACCTTTGATTTTCATGATCTCAAACATATTGTCAAAGGTTACCTCAGTAATCTCGCTGCTCACTCTCGCAAGAGAGTATATCACTCCACTCACCTTCGATTAGTATTTGAGAGATGTCATTACTACCGCATCTATTTGAACCCCCACCAGTACATATTTTTCATTAGGTTTGGCCATCTCTTAATATTCTTAGTCTCTGAGCATGGGATCATGGTGGATCCTATGAAGGTTGAGGAAATACTTCGATTTCCTCCCCCACACAACATTCAACAACTTCAGGGTTTAGAAGGACAACTTCTTGCGTTGGTTCATAATGAACTATGCCAATTTAAGTAAGGGTTTCATGCATCTTTTGAAGAAGGACACTCCGTTTATATGGGATGAGCGAGCCTAGTAATCCTTCAATGATCTTAATAAATTCTTGGTATCAATGCCTTTGTTGAAGACTCCAGACTACAGTAGATACTTTTTTCTTTATATCGCCACGTCTGAAGGGACGGTTGGTATGGTTCTGGTTCAGGTGGATGATGAGCTCCATGAGCACATATTCTACTATCTCAGTCAAAACTTAGTCAATCCTGAACTTAATCACTCTCATGTGGAAAAAATAGCCTTGGTCGTCGTACATGTAGTTCAAATATTACGACATTATATATTACTTTGAAAAACTACCATAGTTACATATATCAATCCATTTCAATATTTTCTTACCAGGTGTATCATAGGGGGAAAATAAAATAAGTGGATTATTATTTTGAAAGAGTTTGATCTCGATTTTTCTTTGACAAAGTCTAAGAAATTGCTAGCTTTTGTCGAGTTTATATCAGACTTCCCTAGACTAGATGAGGACATTATTCATGATGATTCGTTCATGGATGAACATATATTCCTTATCTTGTCTTCAGACCCCTACTATGGAGACATTCTAATTTATCTTCAAACCTTGAATCTATCCCAACATCTGTCGAGAGACGATCGATGACATATATGTCATCAGCCAAAAAAATACCTTATCATCCATGACACTTTGTATCATCGAGGAACATAATATTTTGCATCGTTGTTTGAATCATGAGGAAGCTGAATCATTTCTCAATGAATGTCATAGTGGGGCTTGTGGTGGCCATCTATCTGGGCTTGTGAAAACCCAAAAAAAATTGCGAGATCATTATTTTGAATGTCAATTTTTAAATATTGTGTTGAAGTGGTCATGAAGTGTCACCCTTGCTAGGTTTTCGCTTGGAAAATGTACTTGCATATAGCCCCTCTTTACCCAGTCATCACCATCGGTCCCTTCACCAAGAGAGGGGTAGATTTTATGGACTGTAACCCAGCTTCAACTGGGGGAAATCAACATATTATTGTGGTCGTGGATTACTTCACTAAATGGGCAGAGGCCATGCCTACCATTAAATCCAATGGTAAGATGACAACATTCTTCGTATTCAACCAAATTATAGCCCGATTCAGAATCCCAAAAGATATTGTCACTGATCATGGTAGTCACTTTCATAATGAAATGACTAAGGAGTTAGCATCCAAACTAGGGTTTAAGCATGGTCATTCTTCCCCTTATTATCCCTAGGAAAATGGAGAATTAGAGGCGGTGAATAAATATCTCAAGGCCATCTTGAAAAAATCTGTCAGTAAGAGTAAATCTGACTAGCATCTAATTCTTTACCCTAGGCTCTGGGAATATTGAACCTCGGTAAATACTTCCAGCTGTTTTTATCCTTTTCAGTTAGTACATGGCATGGAGTCAATCCTTCCGATTGAATGCGAAATACCTTCCCTCAAACTGGAAATTGAGCTCCTACCTGACACATCCGATCTTGAAGAAATCCTTGTGTACCTAGAGTGTCTAGATGAGCAACGTCAAGATGCCTCTACGACTATCGAAGAGAATAAATGATGTGTTAAGTTTTAGTATGATAGTTTTTTCTATCCTCGAGAGTACGCTGAGGGTGACTTGTTTCTCTTGTATGACCAAGCCAAAGAACCATTCAGGGCAGACAAGTTCAACCCCATGTGACATGGTCTTTATATTGGGTGACGTGTCACTACTACATATGGGCAGATTATTCCACGAAATATTTCCAAGTTTCCTTTATTTTCATTTTTTAAAAATCCGGCAGGACTTTCGTTGCTATTGCCATGAACGTTCGTCGCTATAGCGACGATTATTTCCTACCTCAAAAAACATTTTCTAACACACATGGCTAGCAACGACTAGTTGACTTTTTGTGGGTCAACCTAGGCATTTTCATCGCTATGTCGATGATAGTCGATCTATATATACCTGACTTTAAGAGACTTTGCGACAAATTTTCTATATTTGCGACACTGTTCATGGATTTTGTTTGAGTTGTTTATTTTTTTCGTCACCCACCGGTTGAACAAATCCAATTCTCGATCTACATAGCTCAGATTTTGAACTTGCAAGGTTAGTATGTTTTTTTATTTATTACAATAGGTTAGAGTAGTGTGATTCAATACACACTGCTCTAAAGTAAAAATTGAGGCATATTGATGTTAATAGTTAATCGATAATAAAAAAAACCAAAAGCATGTCAAAATGTCTTAGAAAAAATAATTGTGAGGATTATAGGTCACTGTAAATAAACATATCATAATTGAATGGAGTAGCTAAAATATCATGAAGGAGTATCTAAAATATAAAAATTTGACTACTTACTATTTGGTATGGTGTAGGTAAGACAATTACTTGTCAGTGCAAGGATTTTTCACTATCAATACAAATGACATGAAGCTTGCTCGGTTAAGAGTGACATTAGAGGTGAGGGGCAATGTAAAATGTTATTTCCCTTGCTATGATTGCATGGGCTTGCAAAGAAGAAGACTTTTAATAACAATAACTGAAAGACATTTTAGGGAGAAAGGGCACGCCAAAGGGGGTTATGAATATTGGCCCTTGGTAAGAAGATTCAATATTTAATGTATTCTTTGTAAAAGTTAGCATGTCATGAAGTTTAGTAATATTTCGTATCATTTTTTTTATATTTTCTATACACACTAACTTTTCTACGTTGTTTTTAAATATATAGATGATGCCCCCAAAATGTCGATGATCCAGATTTTATGAGAAGAATGAAACGACTATAGATTATTAACAGGTTCTTAACACAAAATAACCGAGATACAGTAAAACTGGTTTTCTATTGAATAAGAAAATAAGCTGAAGCTGTAAAATGTAGTAGAAACAAGATTGCTGGAATGGTGGCGGCTTATCTCTGAGAAGAGATGTGAAAGCTATGCTCATTTGCAAGAAGATGATTACAATGAGGATATGAAGGAATTTTTACATTAAAAAGAAATTCACAAAACCCTAGACATCCAAAAACCTAACCCTAGGAGATGAAGCGCCAAAAGTCACGTGGGCCCCGTCTGGGTAAGTTAGTACATCAACTTCCTGGGGTCGTAACGTTTTCATACGATCTTTGTTTTAGGTGTATGATATCCCATTGGAAAGGTATCATTGAGGATATTCATTTTGGGGGCTCAATCATTCCTTTGGCTATAATTGAAAAGCTTGATTCCAAAAAACCTTCATTTAGGCCCTTAAAATGGCCCCAGAAGTTAAAACTGCTAAAAATAGTAAATTGCCAAAATTGTCAGAAAACTGTTTTGAGCCAGTTGGAAAAGGTGGGTGGCCACTGATATCCAGTTGGATCAATCAACCTCCAGAGATTTATTTTCCAAGTACTAGCAGAAATACTTCTTTACATGGTGATGAACTTCGAGATCAAAATATTGAAGCTGTTGATCAAGTTATTAATGATGATATGGATGGAGATAACATTAGTGATACAAATAAGGAATATGAGATACATAGATTGATCCAAGGCACATTTACTCCAATGGATGAGGAAAAAAAGGATGACAGCCATGATGTTGATCCTCTACTCGAGAAGTCACGTCAACCTCTTTATGAAGTCTCAGCAAAAAATATTCTATTTGTTATATTTTTGTTGGTGAACTTGAAGGTTTTGAATGGTTTATCAAACAAATGCTTCACACAGATACTAGGGTATTTAATTTGTTAATTATTTATGTTTGCATGTTCACAAATACTTAAAAGGTTCAATTTTTTCCTATATTGCTATTGTTTTCTAATTTGTAAAGTATGGATGCGATATTGATGATTAATATTGTTTACATTAACTTATTGTTTTGAATTTTGTAGATTGTTAGGTGAATTTCTATTACCGACGTCAAATATTTTTCCACGCACATATCGAAAAATATATATGATTATGAAAGAAATTGGAATGGAGTATCAGGCTATTGATGCATATCCTAATGATAATATTATATACTATGGACAATATGCATTAAAAAATGAATGCCCACAATGTCAAATAAGTAGATATTGAACCGATAAAGCGTCAAAGAAGGTGCCTCGCAAAGTTCTTCGTTATGTTCCGATAATTCCACGTTTCCAGCAATTGTTCAGGTGCCAAATTATAGCACGATTTATGGATTTCCATGCAAACAACAGAAGTTGAGACGATGTTCTTTGAATGCCTGCAGATGGTTCTGAATTGATGTACATCGAAGAAAAGTGGCCAATATTTAAAGAAGAACCTCGTAATGTTAGACTTTCGTTGGCAACTGATGGTGTCAATCCATTTGGAGAGCTTTGTTCTACATACTCAGTGTGTCCTGTTTTTGTTATAAACAATAACCTTCCTCCTTGGATGTCGATCAAGAGAGAGTGCACAATGTTGGAAATGATTGTTCCAGTTATTTAATTATCTTTTGTTTTCTTTAAAGTATGGCAAAATATTTCATTTCTTTGTTTAGTGCATGGTAATTATGTCTTTTATATATAACGACAACTAGATAAGTATAATTAATCATGCAGTATGTTGAACAAATTAGGTAAGTACCAGGTTAAATATATGAACGTATATATTGAGCCTCTTATCGATGAGTTGTTGAAGTTATGGGCTGACATCACTATGTATGACATCTCTAGACCAATAGGGCAAAAACGATTTCAATTCCATGGAATACTATCATGGACAATTCATGATGCTTCCGGGTTAACACATTTTTGTGGTATATTGTTACTTTATTTTGTGATTTAATATTATATATATTTATTGAAAATATCATGCATTATTTTAAATTGTAACTCTAATTCGCTACATTAATTCATATATCTTGTAGGTCTTCAAACAAAGGGTAAATTTGCATGCCCAGTTTGTGGTCCCAGGATAAAATCTCGTCATTCAAGGAGTTTAGGAAAGGAAGTGTTTGATGAGTATAGACACTTTCTTCCTAACAACCATAGTTATCGAACTACAGACAAATAAAAATTCAATGGTAAAGAAGAGAATGGAAAAAAATCACAAAGAATGACACCTCACCTATGGAAGTTGGAATATATTAGAAATCGTCAAGGTATGAAAATGATTTATGTATGACATATTATATAAATATTTGGTTAATTTCATTAGTATTAATTTCATTTTGTTTTATTAATTAGTGTTAATTTCAATTTGTTGATGTTTCATGAATGTCGTTAAGGCACGAATGGGCTTCCACGAGGAATGAAAAGTGACCCGATGAAATTCAGTAGGTTTCCATACTACGAGAACCTACAAATAGTTCATCTGTTTGATACAATGCATATCAAGAAGAATATAATGGAATTGTTACGACGAATATTAGATGGAAGGACCGACAAAGAGAATTGGAAATATTTGTTGTGACAACCATGAAGCTAATCATGCATTGAAAAGTGTTATTATTAATTCTAATGGTGATGGTCGTGAACATAATAATAGTCTTCCTTGGTTATTGACAGAGCAATAGAGAAATATTGTAAAAGAGGTCATTCAAAAAATTAGGTTTCCGACGGGGTTTTTGTCGAATATACACAATATCTTAACAAAAAAAGGTGATTTTGGTGGGGTTAAAACACATGACTGACATACATTCATTAAGGTAATTAGTAGGTTATAATATATTTCCTTATTGGTACGCATTTT
Organism: Picea sitchensis; assembly: GCA_010110895.2. Taxonomy (NCBI): domain Eukaryota; kingdom Viridiplantae; phylum Streptophyta; class Pinopsida; order Pinales; family Pinaceae; genus Picea; species Picea sitchensis. The sequence continues at coordinate 329,660 of SNQJ01S0004352.1, forward strand.
TTGGAAACAAATAATAATTATTTGTTTTTTGTTACAGTATGTTCTACCTTTATCTCTCCTAGAAGACTTTGACAACAACATAAAACAAATTATTTATGTACTTGGAAAATACATGAGCTAAGTAATGTTTTATATGGAAAATGTACTTCTTATGTGATTTGTAGCTGAACTTATTGACATATTATGTTTTATTTGCAAATTTATGTATGAATTGATCTTATTTTATTGCATCGACATTTGTAGGTGGCTTTCATCAAAATAAATCCATAAATAAGATATAAGGTATTGGAAGAGAGAAATTCCCCGACTAATGTGTCAAATGCAACAATATCTACCTACAACATTTTTCAATGCACAAGAACACTACCTCATACACCAAGCTGAGGAGATTTAATTATGTGGACCAATACACACAAGGTCGATGTGGATGGTGGAGAGGCAGTTGAAATCATTGAAGGCTTTTATTAGACAAAGAGCATGTCCCGAGGGTTCTATGGTTGAGGGATATATGGTATATCAATGCATGGTGTATATTAGTCAATATATACCTAAATTAGTAGAAAATATGAATGTGCCTCACATTTGGAATCTCGACTCCATCAAAAAATTTGAAGGGGAGGTCCTATTGGGGAAAGGTAAAATGAGGATTGTGAAAGGTAATTATTAGATGTTGACGTATATTTAATATATTACACATTTATTTTTCCAGTTTTATTTTATCATACTGAGTTTTTACATTTTTATTCCTGCATATTGAACTATATTAAACTATTCCTTTATTAACAATAGCTAATTAATGATATTAAATTGTTATTTTATCATATAGTTGCTCGAGAGTGGGATTCTTTACATTTATACATTGCAAACAACCTTGATTGGATGGAGCATTGGATAGAATATACTGAAGAATACTTCGGTAGGTTAGCATGGGAAGGGGTGAGTAAGATGATTAAAATAACACATCATCACCGAGATCAATTTCCTAATCTTACGTCAACTAGGGAAGTTGATTTAGCCTTTCGTTTAAAAGATAAATAGGCAAGTAAATTGTTTACCCACATTTTCCTAGTTATTTCCCAATTTTTCAATGTAATTTGTTTGTTTAATTTTTGAAATATATATTTACTAAGTCCTATATGAGGTTTATTAATTGGCAATGTATTTTTTACTTGTTGTCCATGTTGCAGTTGAAACATCACAAGGCTATGTGGTGTAATGGTCGTAAATTTCGTATCAAAATGTTGGATGATGAGACGAAAAACTCAAATTGTGGGATAACTGCAATGTTTAAGGTGACCAACATTTCCTCTGGAAGTGACAAAAATCTAGAAGAAACTGAGAATAGTTACTATGGGCATTTGGAGGATATAATTGAGTGTGATTTTAATTCCTTTAAAATAGTTTTGTTTGAGGTAAAATGGTACAGGCTACAGATGCATGAATGTGATTCTGAAATAATTTTTATTGAGCATGATAATGGATTTACCATGGTTAATACAAGGGAATTTGAACTGGGTATAGAGCCTTATGTTCTTCCAAGTCAATGTGAGCAAGTATTTTACTCAGAGGCACCTGGTAAAGAAGGTTGGTCATACGTTGTTAGATATGATCCAAGAGGAAGACCAATAAACTATAATCATGTAGCCATGGATGAATATAATAATGAGGAAGAAGATCATGATTATGCATATTAGGAGCAGGTGGCTGTAGTCGATGTGTCAGATGAAGAAGATGAAGAAATTGATCATCCAAATGTAGGAGACGCCGATCTCATTGACGATATCAATAACTATATTAGAGAAAATGACATTGATGATGATGTTGATATGAAAGAGCCTTTCACCAATATTGATTCTGAACTAGATCTTGATACAGATGTTGAGATGGATGAAGAGGTATATGAATGATATTTAATTGTTGAAAATAAGAGGTATGTGTTTATATCTTTTATATGATCTTTATATGTTTTTATTTTGTATAATAGAGTATATGTTACATGTTCTTTATAATTTCA
>SNQJ01S0004352.1:336717-358607 GCA_010110895.2 Picea sitchensis
ATGACTACAATAACTAAATTTCTAAAATTTCATTATTTATTTTCTGATATTACTACAATATTTCATTTTTTTAATGTTACAGGTGAATTTCATAACTTTTGTTGATTGATTTATTGTGTCAACTTTTTTCCAGGGTGACTGTGGAAAGGCACCCACTGTGCCTCAACAGGTAAATGTTAAATATAGTAATAACTTATGACTACAATAACTAAATTTCTCAAATGTTAAAGTTCATCTCATTAATTTTATTCATCAATGTATTATGGCATGGTCAATGTGGGAAGACACCCACTGAGGATCTTGATGAGGACAAAATATTTTATTCCACTGACCTAATAACAACTATCACGAAGGCCTTGAAGAAGGAAATATTAGAATATCTAGGTTTGTTTCACAAAATACCCCTGACATAGGAGGATAGGGAAAGAATTGCAGAGCTACAAAATCTAATAACTAATTTTGGGGTAAGTGGCATCTTCACGTATTTTTATCAGCTATGACAAGTTCATATCTGTTTTTTTGTTTTATATTTTCTATATGATCTGATAAAGTAAATTGTTCCATTTGTAGGAGCTTTTGAACCCCATGCCTCGAGAACTGCCGAGCCTGCAACTACTATAGGTAACAGTGATGGTCCAATGCAACAAAAAAGTCGACATAGAAAAGTACAAGTAAGGATTTTTGACCCTCCCGAGGTTCCCCTCGAATCCATTGATGAGCACAATGATGTTGACCGACATGACATGTCGGAGCATGGTGAGCCAGAGCCTGGGACTCCAAATGAATCCGAAGATGAATGCACGTTAGATGGAGAGGAAGATATTCATGGAGCAGAATGAATTAAAAGCACTGGATCACTAGATCTCATGTTTTTGGTGGATGACGCATGTGTTCCGATCAAGATTCAGAAGATTGTGGGTATTTTTTAATTAATTGATTCATTTTTATCATGAAATTGAAATGGACATTTGTTGAGATTATTATAAATTAATGGATAACACGTTTCTGCAGGAAACAATGTTTTCTACAGAAACTTGAATGACAAAGCATTGGAGCTATTTGGCCCCATCGTTCACACACAGTGGAATAAAAAATATAGCAAAAAGAAATATGAATTGAAAGACCACATGGTAAAATTGTTCGGCAATACATTCAACAAGAAAGTGGTTACAAAGTTAGCTGGCGAGAATTTAAAATATACCAGGGCCCAATATAGGGAGAAATTGCAATTAGACCTCAAGCATGAGAGCCCTCCCATGGTTGCAGAGTAAGAGTGGAAGGCCCTGATAGAGGATGCAATGGAGAATTTGTTTAAAACAAAAGGAAGACATCCGCGAGATGGTCAAGCAAGGTACAACACATGTCATATTATTAGTGAAATATGCTCATTTATGTTTTTCTTTCTTGTTTTAAGTAACAATTCTGATATCTAATGTTTTTCAAAAATTCCATATATAGGCTACCTGACACCTCCAAAGCAACCGTGGCTAGAATGGAAAAGAACGGGAAGTATAAACTAGGCTAGGGTGGCTATGGAAAACTAAAAGCCCGAATCGTAAGAATTAAATGATTAACCATGGTTAATATTTATTTAACAATAGCAAACAAATATATGTTTTTGTTATTGGTAATTTTAATGGTGTTATGCATTGCAGTTAAATATGTTCAACAACGCTGCCACTGAGGATGACCTAAATCTTGGTTACACGCATGGTTTTAAAAGTGTGATTGAATATAGGAAAATCTTGGGGTAGACTCCAATCTCCCCAGCCACGCAGGTAAATAAAATGAATAAGGAAACCGCAGTAGCATGCTTGTAAAGTCTATTCATATTTTATTATATCACCCTTAGCTAAGTATTTATGTTTTTTTTCAAGAAACAGTGCAACCACAACAGTGGATCTAGCGGTATTTAACAGAAACCACATCATACAAGGGTGCACATGTCCAATGATAAGGGGGAGTAGAGTACCCATTCTGGTATGTATGCTTCAGAATTATAAATATTTACTGTGATTGTAGATATTTATTTCCTGACTTATACTTATATATTATCTTCTTTAAATGGAAGGGCATGTAGCTCAAGAGGGTGAACTGCGAGAGGAACCAAGTGCACAAGAAATTAATGCACCAACTGTCATAGCTAAACATACAGATAAAGAGAAATATTGTAAAGTTAATCAAAATACTGAATTAGTTATTTCAATTATATTTCAACATATCGATATGATCATTTTTGTTGTTGCAGTTCACGCCCCTGCACAAATGCCTCGAATCCCTTCTCAGCGACATACCAAAAGTATGGTATATGAGCGCATGGAAACACAAACAATAGAAGTACATGGCGCAAGAAATACAATGTCAAAGGATGATTATGATACCCCAATTGTCAATTTTTTTAATGTAAAAAATCATAAATCAAAGAAAAAATAGATGTATAAATTCATGTCTTGTATTTAGATGTTTATCGATATTTCTAGTATGAAACATTGTTTATATGAATTAAAACATTATGCTTCAATGTTTATATGTTCATATGTTTTGATGACTATCCTAGTTATGCATGACTGTCTATATGTTTTCTATATAAACACAATCATTTGTTGGGTATGGGGAATTGAGAGCGATGTGAGGGGGGGGAGGGGCCATATGAGCTTCCACCTTCATGTGGTTGGCCCTGTTCAGTAGAGAATAACCTATTCTTGAAACAAAGAGAATCTCATTAAGGTATGCGACCACTTAAGTTTTTTCTAGAATATTTTACATAACTAAATGCCTGTTTATTTGCTTATATATTATTTACTCATATAAAGAATTTGTCTTTTATGACTCATGCAGGTCTTGGTGATGGAAATGAATCTCATGGACAACTCTTATCAAGTTGTATGGGCTAATGGATATGGCGAAAGGACAATGATAAGGTAAGGGTTTTGATGTGTTTTTTAAAGTAGGCTTTATACTAGTAAAAGTTCACAATCCTCTAGAAAGGATAGAATTGCATTTTTGGTAGACAAGCATCATTTGTTTTAACAAAATATGAATCATATACTGTGGGAAAAACCTTTTTTTGTATTCTTACATTGACCAATACAACTGTAACAAATTTTTAGTACAAAATCTTAACCACACACACACACACACACACACATATGAACCCTAAGTAAACAAATGAGATAAGAGAAAGGGAGAATATGTACTGATAGGAGTGAATGAAGATAATAATATGAATAATGGAGTGGATAATGCACTCTATCCTAGTTGAATTATCCTTGCATCCAACATGTCTCGTGCCATATTTTCAATCTCTCTAGTTTGATCATAAGGGTATCTATAGGGCCTTATGTTGGCAAAGATACTACATGGTGTAAGTTTAATGGCGTGTTCAGAGATCTCATGAAAAAGGAAACCTTGTGGGAATTTCCTGAAACAACATGTCACACTTATTGACGTTATGTTTATCTCTAAAGGAACATTTCCTACTTTAAGTTGGGATTCTATTCAATGAATATTAACAATAACTCCATTAACATGTTTTGAGGAGCTTCTCCATTTTATGTGAGCTAATCACTTGAATGGGTAGAGCCTTTAGGCCATTAATTCCTCATGGTTCATGGACATTGTGCCCAATGATTTAATCCATTGAACCCCCAAAACCACCCTTTCAATAACAATGGTGTAAATGGAAATTGATAATTTGTAATCTACTTAGTTTAATGTTGTGGCATTTTCCTCCATTTACAATCACCACTTGAAATTTTATAAATGGGTGTGTAACATAATTCAATCTGTATACCATATTTTTGTTAATGAAGGTGTGGGTACTACCTAAGTTGACAAGGACTATGACATTTTGGTTGTTTATGTATCCTACAATTTTAACAGTTTTAGGCATGTCGATATCTTCCAAAGAATCCATCAATATGGTGTAAACTTTTTCTTCATTATTTAATGAGCACTCAAACTATTCTCACAGATCCTATTGAGGTTCCTCATCATCCTTGTCATTATTCTTGAGTGAATAGTATTTATTTGGAACATTTTTTCCACTAATACCATTTTTTATTACACCCAAAGCAAAATCCCTTAGCTCGTATCTCTTCCATTGCCTTTATCATGATTATGGTGCTCTTATGCATTTTTGTGTTATTTAGAACATATCTATCATTACTTAAGGCCATGGATCCTATGAGAGACTTATGCTTATATACATTATTAGATTTAATATAACAAGCTAACTTGATGGATTTGACCATAATAGTTGGGACCTATATTCTAATTTAAATGTTGGGTTACATCATTTAAGCCATGAAAGTAAAGGCCCTGTTAGGATCTAGATATGCACCTTTGTTTTTTAGGCACTAAATATTTCAAAAGTTGTAGATCCAAAGGTTTTTCTTCTATAACATTGCATGATAATTATAGTGTCCATTAAACCTTGATTGTTTCGAGGTTTATGTTCATTAAAAGTTTAAGTTCTCTATTGTTCCTTACTTCTAAATTAAATGGATATTTGTTGGACGATAAAGGCATCATCACATAATATTTTTGTCGAAAGTGAAATGACAGTATGGGTATGCACTCTTAAAGTATTCATGATCCTATCAAACCCATATAGCATCCACGAGGATGATATTGAATATGGATGACCTAACCTATCATCGTCAATAAGCCTAGCAAGTGCATGAGCTAGCTAATTGTCTGAGGTTTGTGCCTATTGGGTGGATGTCATTTGGTCATGTACGATCTAGATACTTGTCTAAGGTCTGTACCTATTGGTTGGAAGGAATTCAGATGCATATGAGTTACAAATCTAAGTCCCTTTTATCTTACTAATTCCTATTGTCATTCATGAAGCCTAGTGTGCCAGCTACATACCTACCATTGAAGGGAAAAATAACTTCTTAAAATTTATATCTTATTTCTCCCTTTCATGTCAAGTTTCTTATTGACTTGTTGGCTAGATAAACCAACAACAATATTTTGAAGCTCAAAAGGGTCACAAGTTGGAGCCTAAAAGGATCATCCAACAATCTCTTTCCATATGCCAAATCCTCAGTGCCAATTATATCAGATAAATATTTTTATCCCTACAAACCCATAATGGATTTCACCCTTTGTAATATCCTAACTTCAAAAATATTCCCACAAGCCCAACACCTTAATATAAATTGTATTTCATATATATCTTAGATTCATATATATTAGAGGATTTCTCTCTTTATGTTTCCCCCAAATTCCTTAATAATCCCACATACCTAGAACTTAGTTCTTCATTAGATTTTATATTAGTTTTAGGTCCATTAATTTAGGAGGATATGGTTCTCTATGAGCCCTAGTACAAAATACACCTATATACTTGACTCATGACATTATATTTATTCCATATAATTTTGGTTCCATCAAGATAAATGAGGAAATTAAGCATTGCAACTACCCATGCTCTCATTCCCCAATTTGTAAAGAGTCCTTACACGTGGTTGAAGGGAATAAGATGTGGTTGTGTAAAGGGGAACATGTAAATGTTCCACATTGTAGGGAATTTTAGTTTCAACAAGAATCAAATCCTTCTATGGGTACCTATTACACAAGACAAATGGAGAAGAAATGGAGGCTCTTTTATTGATTTGGTTTACTCATCATGATGCATTTGAATTGAGATCCTTGGAGGGCATATTCATTGTCTTTGTAGGACCTTTTTTGGTGGAGATATTTGGAAGAACAAGCCTAGCTTGGGCTTCCTTTGGGCTTGAAGCCCACAGGTTGGATACCAGAGACCACACACCAGATGATGATGACATGCCTTTGGAGGCCTAAGAGACACCTTGGAGGATCTCACCTATCCCCTACAATCCAAACAACTTACCTTTGGAGGCCAAAAAATCACCTTTGAGGGCTTGATGTTAACCTAGGGCTAGGGTTTTGTGGTGATTAAAGACACTTGGCCTTTGGAGGCCTAGAACACTCACATCCAAATCAATGAATTGACCTCTTGGAAGGATATGTGTGGAAATAGAAATATAGAGTGGAGGAGTTAACTTGTTCAAGATTTCTTTTAATTGAAGCTTTCTCCCTTCATTTTATGCACCTTGATATAGAGTGGAGGAGTTAACTTGTTCCCTTCGCAAGATTTCTTTTAGTCTAAGCACCTATTGAACTGGAGTGGTGCACTGCTTAAGTGTAGAATATTCAAGTTTATCACCCCAAATTCAATCCACTATCAAGAGGGAAGAGGGGTGTTCCACAACAACCCTGGTTCAATCGAGAGGCCATTGCACATTAACAATAACTTTGGTTTTCTAAGGTATTTTTTGTTGTTGTGTCTATCAACTATAAGCTTTTTCTATCCAATAGATATCCCATTGTCATAGTACACCATGCTCAATAAAAGACTCACAATATTTTTAGCTCATCTACTCTTTTGATTGCTTACTAGATTCACAAGATTTTACTTGCAAGTTTTGTTGAGATTATGTAAGCAATTTTCCTTTTCAACTTATGAGCATAAAACCCCAAGTCTAAGAATGGATCAATGAATATGTTAGCCTCTAAAAATATTCCCATGTCCAAAAAGCATTCACAAACTTCTTCAAATATAACTATGCTTTTTACCATGCATTTTAGAAGTGCTATTTATTGATAATCATGTTTTTTTTACCCTTGAGAAAGCATGTACTGCAGATTCGTCCATGTTGCATGGGGTTGATCATGTAGAGGCCTTCCAATTACCATAAGAAAAAGTAGTAACTCTTTGTGTTCTACTATTGCCTATAATGGAATTGTTTCTAATTTGTAGCATTTGATTTAGTGAAGGAACACGTAACTCTTTGACTATGTTTTAATTTGATGTTTTTTTAATGAATTTATTATTAAATGCACAAAATCATAAAATGGACATAACATTTGGCTCTCTAAAAAATGATAATCCAAACTAGCTCTTTGTTGTAGTTGTGTATGTGCATCTTCATTGTCTTGAAAATTAGGTCTTTGTCATCCAATCGTGTCCCACAATGTCTCCAAAATTCCCTTGAGAAAGGAGCACATGTTATTAACCTCTTTCTACTAATGATAAAGTTTGAAAATAATTGAATATCTAATTAACTTAATTTGTAGATTGCCTTTTTTTTTGTTGAGTTTCAACAAGTAATGAAAATTGTCAAAAATAATGATAGTATTCATGTCCAAAAATATATTATGGCTCTACAAGATTGGAGAATTAAATCATAAGTGCCATATGCCTTTGAATTAAGTCGTAAGTTCCATATGCCTTCTCACACTTTCCTAGGTTTATTGGCTTCTCAATGTCATGCTTCACTAAGTCTATCTCACTTCAAAGGTTCCTTCACCTTGCATTGTTTATAGTACATTGTAACATGTGTTTTAGGAAAGATAAACATTGATGACCTTACAGTGACACATTGTATCCATCCATTGATGACCTTACAGTGACACATTGATGAGACTTATAATTGTGCTTCAACTTAACAAATCAACTGTTCACATGTCATTGTGTGTCACCAGATAGAAGTATCGTGCTACTTCATCAAGCTTTCTTGAACTTGTTGCATATATGAAGATGGTTTTAATAACTTTTAATGGTTTGAACTTTAGATATAGGTGCATTGTAATTTTCATATTTATTACCTTGTCTTATTACTACATGACCATTACCTCGATTTTGAACCTTTTGGACATTGTTTCAACTCTCGCTCCAATACTAGCGCAATCAAATTGGTTGATTGTAACATATATGGGTTCTACCTATGTTCCCATGTCTCAATAGCTTGATAAGAAAACATATATTAGGCCCATGAATTCTCTCCTAACCTTGGCGTTATAGAAAAAAGGGTTATCTTTGATCAATAATTGTTCCTTTTCTTTGTAGGCCGAACGATCTACATAGCCTCAAACTAGATATATTCAAGTTGCATGACCAAATTTTCCATTCAAATAGATGGCGAGAACGTTGGTAGGTGTGAGAATTTAGAGTTGATATGCTTCCACACCCACTTCAAAATCTACATGGAAAATTCAAAGGGATGGCAAGAACATTGGTAGGTGTGAGAATTTGGAGTTGAGATGCTCCCACACCCACTTCAAAATCGACATGGAAAATTGGGCGTTGTCTAACTGTTCTACGAAATGTTTTTTTGGCCGGAATTCGATGACACAAATCTTCACAAAATCAATATTTTTGTTGTTTGAAGTCCATTTCTGAATAGAAAAATGCAGAAACTTAGTGATGCTTCATTGATTCTCCAGTGATAGTTAAATACACAAAACTTGCTAATAATCTTGAGATTGCCTATTTAATGTTGGAAAATGAGATAGCAGATGCCCTCCTATAGGACCATGTTTCAAAATCATAACTGAGATTTCCTTATCCACACAAAAGGATGTGATAGGGGATTTCTTAGAAAGTAGAGGAAAATTATCAATTTTGTTTTTTTATAACCTACATAAGGCATGGCAATAGCGACGATAGTCCGTCACAAGTATGGGATCTGCGTCACATGCTATTGATATGTGTTTTTACTCTTCCACGTTTGTTCATCGCTATTGCGATGATACTTCGTTAGTACTTTCCACAGTTTTTCGTCGCAAGTATGGCATCTCTGTCGCAAGCTAGTGGTGGGGTTTTTACTCTGACACACTTTTTACGTCGCTATTGCCATGCTTTTTCGTCACTATTGCCACGATTTTTTCATCGAAAAAACGTATGCATCTTTTTAAGATGGTGACACGTGGTAGTATGATTTTTTCGATGTTTCCACGAAAAATGAATGCGTGGATATAGTGACGAAAAAAGTTCCACAAAAAAACTTTTTTCCTTCGTGGAAAGTGCGACATATATGTGTGGCAATAGCAACGAAAAAGCGTGGAAAATTTGGTCATATGTAGTAGTTTTAGAGAAAGGAGCCTATGCATTTCAATATTATGAAGATAATATGTTGGATGAGCCCATAAATGGGCTCTACCTTAAAATATATTACGCTTGAGCCCTCAGGCTTGAGCGTGACTCTTTGTATACTAGAGTATCTTAGTGTATATACATCTTTTCCTTTGTGTCATTGGTTTTCTTATCAAGTTTTCCCTTGGTTGGAATATGTCAACGGAGTCTTCAGTTTACTTAGGATTCGCAGACGGTGCCATTCGTCATACACGAAACATGGCTTCCATCGCTTGGGCCATTTACTCACCCGAGGGCCAATTGATGTCTTCAAATGGCATCAGTCTAGAGCCATCAATGAATAGTGTGTCTGAGTATAGCACTTTTTTAGAACTATTACATGATGCCATTCGGTATTTAGAGGTTTTCCTGGAATCCCATTTAGTCATGTGTTAGTTAAACGAAAATTACGGTGTGCAAGACCCTACTCTACTCCTATGATTCCTACGGGTATGAATTTTGGAACGATACTTTGATTTTCTTACTTATGATCACATAACTAGAAGTTCTAATCATGTATTTGATGCATATGCTTATTGTGTTTTAGATTTCCATTTGTCACATAACTAAAGTAAATAAAACACATTCATGCATGTACACATTGCAACATATATAAGTAAAGTGAAAGACCAATTTTTTTATATTTCATCTTTTCAAAAATATGGTGTCATAGTACAAAATGGGGCTTATAGCCTCAAAATAAATAATATGGCCAGTATATATATATATATATATATATATATATATATATATATGACCATGGAATATACGCTTGTGGCACCAAATGCATATCATGATAGAAAACTACGATATTTGTGAGATTCCAGAAGAGTCGCACCCATGCAAGGGGCACACCCACCATCTTCCACCGTATATCCTCTAGAAGATCCTCCACTTGAACCATAGGAATATTGTGCATCAATCGAGACAGGTTCCCCTGCATATATTGCAACACTCTCTCCACATGTCCTCCTGCATGCTCATCTCCTCGGATCCTTTGCTGATGCCGTGGGAATCCATCTAGTCATCACGGACGTACATCTTCATGACAAAGAAATTATTAATACTTGATACCATACAAAAATATTTGCATTTTTTATTCTTTTCGAAAAAACACAAAAAATGAAATATATAAAAACATTTCTTATCAATATCACTGTAAGTGGAACCTGGTGGAAAAGGCATATATGGATCCCCTCTATAGTCGATCCCAACATAAGAGTAGTCATGAATGGCTATGACTTGTTGAAACCACCAGAAAAAGAACTCATCATTGTAGGGGGTTGGCACCCTACCACCTCCTAGTCGCCTCATCACATCGGTTCACTGTGACATGGATGGATCATGCGGTCTGTGTGGAATAATATGTACTCTATGGTTCAAGCCTGGAAGCTGCTCAAAGAAAAAACCACACATAATAGATGCAAATTCGAGGTTCCTCTTTCTTCCCTGTTTGTAATCCGCTAGCTGGCTCTTCATGTTAGCCAATAATGAGGTACACTAGTCATAAAAAATGGGTCGTAAACACTCCACTGCATAGAAAATGAGTGGCCTTGAGGCCTAGTGCAATGAGTCCGACCCCAAGATCTGTGTAAGAACAATTATGAAAATCTTTAAGCTCAAGTTCTCGATCGCCCTGATTGGGAGTTGGCTCACTACTTTATCTGTGCTTGCAACATAGTGGGTGGCAATGTACTCTTCCATGGTCATACATGTAGATTTTAACCTTGTACAATATTTACTGCAAACAAGTTTTTTTTGTAAAAGAACATAAAAGATACAATGGAAAATACAAACATTATACAAAGATTTTTCCCTAAAAACCCAAACCGAGAAAACCAACATATTCTATATTCATTCATAGTGATACATTGTTTACAATAAAATATATATATAGGAGCTAGCGACATCCAAAACCCTAACCCAATGATCTGGATTCATCAACAACCTTAATTCCTTAATTGGAAATATAATACCATTGGCAAAAAACCATGTGCTAAAAAAACATGCAACAATAAACACGAAAATTGAGGCAAAATGAAAAATGAGGAAAAAATGTGACACTACTAATCGTGCAAAGAATGTAACACATACCCAACATTATCCCACTTGTTGTTTTCTTTCCATACAGGGGGTTACAGGGTTACATAGTCAACAATCCAGGGAAACAATGCCCATGGATCCTCTACACCAAGAGATCTTCTTAGTGCTCACAGATTTTGTTAATGGATCTACAACATTATTCAAAGTGTCCACCTGCATCAACAATACTTTCTTTTCTTCAACCATGTCTCTCACAAAGTGATATTGAATATCAATATGCTTTGTCTTTGAATGATAAGACAGGTTCTTCGCCAAAAAAATTGCACTTTGACTGTCACAATATAACCTTACAACTTGTTGTACCAACCGAATACATGGACACAATATTTGTAACCACACAACTTCCTTACTTGCATGAGTGGCTTCCATGTATTCAACTTCTGTAGTTGAAAGTGCCACTACAACCTGTATTGTTTTCATCCAACTTATTGCTCCTCCAAATAGGTTAAACACATACCCACTTGTATATCTCCTACGATCCATATCTCCAACCTAGTCTGCATCCATAAATCCATTTATATCCACCACTCTGTTCAATCCCGATCTTCCTTGGTAGCACAATCCATAACTAGCAGTGCCACACAAATACCTGAAAACCCTTTTTAATGTTGTCCAATACTCCTTCCCTGGTTTTGACATATACCTGCTCAAAACTCCCACTGCATGTGCAATGTCAAGTCTAGTACATACCATTGCATACATCAAACTGCCAACTGCACTCGCATATGGAACAAGAGATATGTCCTCCGCCTCTTCCTGTGTCTCGGGACACTGATCCACAGATAAATTTACACCAACGAGAATAGGAACCTTTACTGGTTTACATTCCTGCATATTAAACCTCTCCAATATTGTCGTGACATATTTTCTCTAATTTAACTAGAGTTTCCTCTTTTTCCGATCTCTTTTAATTTCCATGCACACAATTAAATTTGAAGCACCGAGATCCTTCATGTCAAATTTAGAGGATAACTAAGTTTTCACATCCTGGATAATCTCCTAGGTGTTTCCTATCAGCAACATGTCATCCACATACAATACCAAATAAATCAAATGATCAACAATTAATTTAAACTACACACAGTGATTCTCTTTTCTTCTTGTGCAGCTAAGTCCCAACATATAAGTATCAAAATTTTGATACCACATCCTTAGTGATTGTTTTAAACCATACAAGGACTTTTTCATCTTGGATACTAACTCCTTCTTTCCCTACATCACATAACCTTCTGGTTGCTTCATATAAGTTTCTTCTTCTAGATCCCCATGTAGGAATGATGTCTTCACATTCATCTGTTCTACCTCAAAATGAAATGAAATAGAAACATATAACATAAATCTTATAGAGGTTAACTTGGAAATAGGAGAAAAAATCTCACCAAAATCAATTCCCTCAACCTGGGAATAAACCTTTGCTAGTAATCGAGCTTTGTATTTCTCCACTTTTCCTTCTGCATTCAACTTATTTTTAAATACCCATTTGTTGCCAATCGGATTTCTTCCAGTCGACAACTCCAATAGATCCCAAGCCTCATTCTCATCCAAAGCTTCCATTTATTTTTCTATGGCCCTTTTCCAGATATTTCCATCTTCTGAATCCACTCCCTCACCGACAGTTATAGGATCATCAATAGTAATAGACAAATCAAAATTTGAATGGAAATCAGATGGGTTATACCTTTCCAGTAGCCTTCTTTCTCAAACCGATCTCCTCAATACTAGAGTATGAGGATATTCTTCTTCTGATTCCTGTTCTTCTATAGAGTCTGACTCATCATCCTTTAAATCAAACTCTATTTTCTATGTTTCTTCCTTACTTGGTAGGACTTCCTATTTAACAACATCCTTCTTTTCTCTAAATACCACATCTCATCTATACACTACCTTCTTAGTTTCTGGATTCCAAAGCTTATAACCTTTGAGACCATTTTTGTATCCAATAAAGATACAATTTTCATCCTTCTTATCTAGCTTACTCATGTTTTCCTTTGGAACAAGAACATATGCATCATAGCCAAATACCTTGAGATGTGTGAGAAAAGGCTTCTTACCAATCCATACCTCTTATGGAGTCTTGTCATCTAGCGATGATAAGGGTGATTTGTTGAACAGGTAACATGCAATACCCACTTCCTATTCCCATAATTTGTGCCCTAACCTAACACCACTAAGAATGCACCTTTATTTTTCCATCAACATCCTGTTCATCCTTTCTGCAACTCCATTCCGATGAGGTGTATATGGAGTAGTATTCTTCCTTGCTATACTGCACTTCTTACATAATTCTTCAAATTCATTTCTGTAGAACTCTCTGCCATTATCTGTCCTCAATACCTTATTTCTTTTCTCTGTTTGATTCTCTAGAAGAGCCTTAAATTATTTAAACATGTCAAAGACTTCAGATTTCTTTCTGAGGAAATATATCCAAGTATTCCTTGAGAAGTCATCTATAAATGAGACATAGTACACAGATTTTCCCAATGATGGGACCGATACAAGTCCAAAAACATCACTATAAACTAGCTATAAAATTCTTTTTGCCCTCATTGCACCAGAAGGGAATCTTACCCGATTTTGCTTCTCATATACACAATTTTCATAGAAATCAAAATCTAGAGAGCAGTTAGACATACCTTCAACTATACCTTTACTGTGTAGTAGTCGAAGACCCTTCTCTCTGATATGCCCCAGTCTTTGATGCCATAGAATAACCTTTTCTCTAGAGACTGTAGGAGTTATTTCTTCTTCAACTCTAATATCAGGAACAATGGAACTATTACACCCATCACTAATAGTGCTTCCTTACAGCATATACAAATTTCCAAACCGAAATCCTTTCAACAACACCATTGCTCCTCAAACCATACCACATGTTTCCTTTTCAAATATTGTTTTTACCCCTGCATTGTCCATTTTTCATACAAAAATCAAATTTCTGGACAAACCTGGGATGTGAAGAACACCGAACAGTGTTCTAATCCTTCCATCTATGAGCCTCAACTTGAATTTTCCTCGTTCTATGATTCTGGTTGTCGAGTCACCTAAGAAAACATTACCTCCATCATACCTTTCATATTCACAGAACCACTCCCTGTGGGGAGTCATATGAAAGGATGCACTTGAGTAAACCAACCATGCCTCATGATCTACATGTGTGCTTGAAGAATCCAAGTACACATCCCCTCCTTCTTCCTTGGAGGTCTTTTATTTTGTAGAAGGAGATTCTTCAGATCCCTTCTTTTTCTCAACTTTGGATCTACACTTCTTCTTGTAGTGCCCTTCTTTTCCACATCTCCAACATACCTTTACAAACTTTCTAGGATATTTAGATATACCCTTAGAATTAGATATCCCACTTGAGAAATTAGATCAATTTCTTTCCTGGGAGTGTCCTCTTGAAAATAATGCATTTGTGCTCTGTCCTTCCATATTCTTCCGTCTCATATCCTCTGAAAACAAGGATGAGACCACTTCATCAAACTTCAAGGTAGTTGTATTACTACGTATGGCCACAACCAGATTATCCCACGAGTCTGGTAAGGAACACAGTAAATCGATGCACTTATCTTCATCTGAAATTTTAATCTCAATAGATACTAACTGACTTACCACAGTATTGAAAGTGTTCAAATTCTCTGCCACCGAGTCTCCATCTCTCATCCTCATATTATACAACTTCTTTCTCAGGAATAGTTTATTTACTAGGGACTTAGACAGATACAACTTCCCCAACTTATCCTAGAAATCCTTGGTTGTAGCTTCCTTTGACACATTCAGTAATACTGAATCTGAGAGACACAATGGAATTTTTCTCTTTTCCTTTCGATCCAACTTTTCCAGTCATCTGCCAAAGTTTTTGTAGGTACAGTACATGGATCTACCATGATCCATTGATCTCTGTCCACCGATAGATCTTCCATATTGAGCTTCCACAACTCAAAATGTTTCCCATTAAACTTCTCGATCTCCATTTTTGAATTGCTTGCCAATTCTTTTCACCGAAAAAATAAATATGAAAGATCTCCCACTGTAACAAGGATTATCACAGTCCCGAGCCAAACCCTTTACCACAAAGGCGTCCCCCTGAAGCCAACAAATCTCTGATACCAAATGTAGATTTTAACCTTGTACAATATTTACTGTAAATAGATTTTTTTGTAAAATAACATAAAAGATACAATGGAAAATACAAACATTACACGGAGATTTTTCCCCTAGAAACCCAAACCGGGAAAACCAACATATTCTATATTCATTCATAGTGATACATTGTTTACAATACACTATACATATAGGAGCCAACGACATCGAAAACTCTAACCCAATGATCTGGATTAGTAAAAAACCCTAATTCCTTAATTGGAAATAGAAAACCTTCGGAAAAAAACCATGTGATGAAAATCCACCCAACAATGGACATGAAAATCGAGGCAACATGAAAAATGAGGCAAAAATGTGACACATTTCTCGAGGAAAAAAATGTGACATTACTTATCGTGCAAATAATATAATACATACCCAACAATACCATCCCCAGCCCGTTAGGCCTTGAGATTCACTACCTCACCCTGACGAGACAACCCTGTGTTAAAATATATGTCACTCACTTCAATGCTCAATGGTTTCCCATCAAAATTGAAGGCCTCTATCTCCGGATCCCAATAGTTTACGAGCATCTGGAGTAACCTCACTTGAGCCCTCATTCCTTTGAGAGCCCAAAATTTATAAATGCCACATCTTCTTAAATCTAGTTGGGCCCCTGCATCCCTTTCCATTGCTGCATCTACCTCTTCATGCTCCCTCTCCCTCCATTCAAACACCATCTTGCCAAAGGAAAGTCATTTTTTGAGTTAAATTTTGTCAAAAAATTATTTACTGACTTGTATGTGGGATAACATGCTAACAGTTGCATATAGGGACGCATACAAGCAGGTATACTTTTCTTTTCCCATGTACATGGAGTCATGTACGCGACCCGATGAACCATCACTCGCATACACCCTAGTTTACATGTTGCGCCCTCTAAAAATGAAAAAATGAGGACTAAATTTGAATTTTAAACCACTGAAAATGAAGAGGATGGGAAGGGCACTTACTTGGTCCAGACAATTTCTAATTTTTTTGATCATAGCTCCCGCAATCAACACTTGAAGATTGTGGGGAAAATGGCCTAAAATGCACTATGTGGGTGAAAAAACTCAAATGCTATGGTAAAATGGTCTATTTTTACTATTAGTAGAAATTGTTTACCCACTTCATATAGTTTGGGATGAGTTTTTGACGTTATGGAGTAATAATACAATGGAAAGAGTTGGTTTTGGTGGTTTTGTCCATGAGTTTTTGAGGTTTCTAGTGTCATACCGCCCATCCGTGCCTTCAAAAGGTATTTTATTTCACTAGCATATAGAATAGGTTGTCACTCCATTTTTCATTCTTGCATTCTTCTATGACTGTGATCTATATATCGTAGGAACGAACCCATTTATTAGAGACACAAAACCTTCTTACTACTAGTAGAAGTGTCGTTATTAAGTGGTAGAAGCTTACCTAACATGGGTAGACCGTACCCTAGTTAGAACCTTTGTGCCATTTGGTGCCCATGCAGAAGTTATTCCATAGGACCAAGAGTTCCTTATAGTTCTTATATGAGTTTGCGTTCGAACCTCATATTCTTACTCACAAGCATCCTGACCTTCATCTATGGGACTCCCACCGAGTCTTGTTTAAGGTCTTTTCTGTCTCTCTAAAAAAGAGAAAATATTGTCAAGTGAACTTCTCTCTTTCACACTCGTTAAATGGATTTGAAAGGACATCTATTTGGTGTAATTTTAACCCTTTTTCAGACCAATTAGACTACTTACGAAAAATGAACACTCTAGTCAACATTGTCTAGAAGAGTTCTCCTGGGTATTATGTTATACTTTTTCGGGCCTAAGGGACTAAATCTATGGAAAATGACATTCTTTGGAATTAAGTTGTAATCACATTCCATCCTCCTACTTGCAGTATTGAGCCTATTGTCGGTTCCCTCTTTCTAGTTGTAAGCCTCTTACCTCAACAATTTGCATCATTAGCCAAGTAGAGCCTTGTTTACATCCTTTGTAGCTTGACACCCTATACCCTAAGAGGAAACATTCCCCCGAGTGTCCATGCCCCTCATGCATTTCCTTGCATTGAGCATAGGTATGTTCCACTATTTGGAGCTAGTTTCTTACTCGCAATGCTCATTTCCTCTCTTTTATCATAACATTTCATTGGCTATGAAAAAACAAAAAAAGATGGGAGGGAGAAGAATATTATCTCATATCGGAAACAATCTTGTCGCCTTTTAAAAAAGCACAAACTTTTGAGTCCACTTTGATCCAAATTTTGGGTTTAGCATGACCTTAGGAAGTTGAGCTCATTACTTAGAGTTTACTCCTCTGATTGGTTATTCTTCTAGTCCATATGGAGAGTTTATTGATGCCTCTTGTATCATGAAGTTTCATCATCGAGTCTATGTTTATTGATTTATCCATATGTCTCATGATCTTGTTCAAAGGAAGTCTATAAGCCTATGTTGACCATTTCTTAGAACTCTTGACTTTGCATGTTGACCATACCCTCAATGTGTCTCAGATTCACATGAAGTTGTAGTCCTACTGTGCACCCTGGTCCTACTTTCATTATGGGTAGGTCACCTTGAACTCAATAGTCAACATCTCCTCATTGGTCGCTGACTGGGGGATTTCCCTTGTGTTCGATGAAAGGAAAGATATTCAGACATTGGGATTCATGTAGTGTCTTGGATTCCATTATCCTTATTGGTGGTTTCCTCAAATGTTTTTGGGAATATTTCTTATTGGTTTCTATTCAAAGGATCTTTTTCGTGCACTACTTGCATCTGGTGCATACGAAAGATGCACAGAGTCATTGGTTCATGAACATCCTATTCATCTAAGCTCATCCTAATCATCAAGATATTGCTTTGTACCTCATTCTGACCGATGAGAGATTCCCTAATGCTCTCCTTTTAGCGGGTCTCCTTCCATCGAATTTAGCTCATCTATTCTAGAAATGAGACCTAGAGTCCTATGAGTACCTAGAGGCTCGTAGTCATCAATGGTAGGTTATCCCGCCATCGACAATTGGGAATACATCAATGTCTCCTAATTGATGGATTCTTCAAGTGTTCGACCTCAACACCCTTATTCACACTTACAAGAATGTACTCAGTTCCTTGATACCTACTTTCATTATCGGTAGGTTATCTCACATTTTTTAATGGTATACTTTAATGAGCATTAATCAAACGAAGTCTCATTGTGTTCGACATCAACTCCTCTATTCACATGATGTAGACTTGTGCCTTCGACGGATAGTGTATAAGACCTCCAGCTTATAGTAACAACATTCCTATTCTATTAATGTCTTTTCATTGGACCAATACCTATATGATTTCAGTGATCATGGGAAATCAGATTCTACTCCATTGTATACATATATCTTCAGATTGATTTTGAGACTGGATTCCACTAGGCCTTATTCGTGACTATGACAACCTATGGCATGTGCCTACTTTTTATTGCCTATTCATGGCCATGAAAAACTATTTGGTATATTTCCACATGGATCTGCAATGTAATTCAGATTGGTAGCCATGTGTACAAAGTCACTATGGACTTTAATATTTTAACGAATAACTAGCACTTATAGCTAAGTCTCCATTACTCCACTTTTGGGAATTATAAATTATTTCGACCATCACAGATACCCCTCTGACATCACACATTAGGGGGAATCTGTTATATAAAATTTTTCCTCACCCCATGCAACTTGCTTGGATGGCCTTTCCATTTCCCTATGTAGACTTGAAGTCCCCTTTTTTACCTTCCATAGCCAAAAAATCACATTTTTCCACATATACGCACCCTATTAGTTAGACAACAAGCATATATGTAGGTTTATCCACTACATCTCGCATACATCGGGTTTGGTGCTAAAAATTAAAAATTATGTCGGGTCTCCATGTCACTTCACGAGATCCATGATCCTTAACCTTCCATATACTGAAAACACTCTGAATCGACCCTTCAGTTCCATTTGAAGGCTATAAATTGAGCCATATCCAAGCCTTGGAAAATGAGAGAATTTAACTTTGAGAGCAAAGATACTCTGGAGAAAGTTCACTTCACATTGAGTCTACATCCCTTTATCCTTGAAAGTATGAATTCCTTGTTAATCCCCCAAGCTCTTCCTTATTTGTGATGGAGAACCTCATTATCTCATTTATATGATATTGCCTTTGGTGGAGGATTGAAGTGGTGGAGGCCCAATTGGAGGGACTTAGTTTCTCGGTTCTGATATGTGTCATTGTAGAATTTTTTCACCTACATAATCCTGTTGATTATTTTAATAAAAATACTCTTTTCTCATCCAATTGATATCTTGAAAATATTTAAATTATTATTCCATGGACGTATTTGTCATGTATGTTAATGGATTATGCTAATTTAAATGCTAACTGTTAGCACCAGAAGTCACTCCTAGATTGCAGCAGGAGTAAGCCTGATACCCATCCGTTTGTATGTCATAATTTGTTTATAACAGGGTGATCGAATGGAAGTAAACTCAGAAAAACATTGTTTTAACTCAGAAAATTGGGTTGGAAATGCAAAGGCAAGTGAGGTCTTAATCTAACTTAGGCCAGGAATTTTGCATAGCGGTGAGTAGGTAGAGAGAAACGAGAGAGGAAATAAAGTCTTCTCTGGACATCCAATCTTCCAGCAACCTTTAGGGGGAAAAGTATTAGATATGATATCCTCTTAGATCCAAAAAACTTCAAGAAACTTAAAATGCTGCAAAAACTGATATAATTATACCTACATTATATAGTCATTACAACACCGGACTGGATCATCCATGCCCAGGCTTTAAGAGTCAAGGGAAAAGGGAAAGGAAGAAGTTAGCTACCATTAAACAATAAGTCTCAAATATCAGTCTATAACCAGAGAACCAGAGGCCTCGTTAAAAATTTACAATTGGGAGCTTAGCTCTACCATCGATGCTTACAAAAATATCAGAAATGAGTATATATACTCAGAGCAATTCATCTCCGACAATAGGAGGGTTGCTGAGCCATTAAATTCCAAGCTAGCATGTGCAGGCTCTTCTTATCTGATGAGAACATCAGGTCAATATGGCTCTTGCAGGGGAACCTGCACATAAGGGTACCACGAGTCGATTGCTTCAAAACCCCCATACCTTCCATTTATGGATTGAGCTAAGGTTTCAACCACCTGCTGAATTTCATTAATTACTTCTTTCCATGGAGAGTGACTGAGACCCCATGCATAGGGGTTGACCTTGCCTGTTCTCCACGGCTACGACAAGAAATAGACCCCCTTTCCTTCTGGCTCCACTCTTCCAGTAACATAGGGCCATGAACCTACGCTCATCCTCAAAGGCATATCGACACTTCTTCTTCTGGGGAATCCCATATCTCCTGCTCTTCATACGACCCTGCGTCAGGACCGTGGGCCCAACCTACCAAGGATTTTCAGCTTTCGCGGATCAGAAAATGACGAGGGGGGTGGACCCCTTTCCTTTGAATCACCCAGTGCCCAAATCACGATGGTGCCTCCTAAGACCTGCTTCTGATGTGACCGAGCACTATGATTGTGGGCCTGAATCTACTAAGGTTCTTTGGGGCTTTCTTTAGAGAATATCTCACCTCCCTTGACTTCAAATTTCCTGGGGCCCAAAACCATGAAATATCTCTGCCCAAATCAACAGTGGATCTGGCTTCAGAATTGATGGCTAGGATACTTACCCTAAGGCCCCCAAGTTGCCGACACCTTTTCCACATGACCTGGCACTAGGACCCTGGGCCCAACACCAAAGGCGCTTTCACATTTCATGTTTTAGTGATTCCTAATGCACTGGGGAGGAGCAACCCCTTTCCCTTCAAAGTATCAGTAGCTTAAATGGATACTGAACTCAATCATGTGCCACACGTCCCTTGGTTGGATGGATCTGATGAATTTGATGGAAAAAGGGATCTACCTCCATTCTTGGGCCCGCTTGAAGTGACCTGGCGCTAGGACCGTGGGACCAACTCCAAAGGCGCTTAGCATTTCACATTTTGGGGTTTTGAAACCCAAGGGAGAACCCCATCCTCCCAACTCATGATCCTCGAAATGCCGACTCCCAGGATCGCACAATCAACTGCCACCTGCCCCCACTGGATTGGACGGCTCAGGTTTAATTGTGACGCCCTGGCGTTAAACATTGGGTAGCTCTATGGCCCCGCATTTCCCGATAGCCGTTGATATGCCTCGTCGATGGATCCTCACTGTTGAAAAATTTCTCTTTGCCATCTCTCTTGATTTTAAGCCCGAAATGGACTTTTTTGCATGTTGCGCTTGGGCGCATCTCTTGAAAACCGCGGATTTGGATACCCTTTTGTCCGTGACAAGAATTGGTGATAACACTAAGATTATATATTATCACCATATTCTTGTGTATCTTGGTTGTTGAGGACAAGTTGCAGGTATAAAGCTTTGAGTTGCGTGCTCAACAATGGTCTTCATCGAACACCTGGACGAGGTAGGCTCTTGACCTTGTCTTGTTAGCATTTCATTTATATAGCATACTTGGGATTAGAGTTGATTTCTACATTTCATTCCATATGTTGTGGTTTATCCCATGCCATAGAGATATTTATCTTGTAACACTTGTGGGAAAACCTCCACTCAAAGTACAATGAATAAAAAATAAGAAGGAACAAAAGGCAGTTTCTAAGCAACCGTGTCCTTCACTCCAAACAGTGTGCAAGTTTATGATAGGTGAATATTTTGTT
>SNQJ01S0004353.1:22972-42241 GCA_010110895.2 Picea sitchensis
GCTAGCCTCCTTTATTTATACAAGTTCTGGCACGTGTGAAGTGTCTCTTCACTGGCAGGGACGACTTCTCAATCTGGGTAGGTAAACCCACCTTTATTATATTTATGGGTTTCTTAATTAACTGTTGGGGCCGACTTCTTATTCTGCCTATTACAATTGTCTTTTGACCAATCCGCAAAAGGGGATTTGGTCCTATTACAATATCCGACATGATCAATCCACAATGGGGATTGATCCTATGAATAAAATATCAATAATAATAAGAATACTCTTTGCAATTACATTATTTAAACAATTTTAACTTGGAAACAATTCGCTTTGTGAACAGTGGAAAATATGTTTTCAGCAGAGGATATTAATGTTGAACATGGAATTGAGTAAATGATAATTTATAATATGGAACAGTAATCATCTCAATCCCATTAATTATTTCATTTTCCGCTCATTATATGCCCCTCATTTTCCCAAGAACATTTAAATTATTCCATGTTCTATTATTATGAATTTCATTTTTAAGAGGAAGGGATGGAAATGGATTGGATGATGACTCGAATTGGAAATTATGATATGGAGACATTGTTTTTATAAGAATGAGTTTCTTCATTTTGCTTGAACAATATCCATTTATTCATTCTTGTCTATACTATCATTTTTCATTCATTACAAAGCCCCCCATTTTCTTGATGACCCTGTAACTCCTTGTTCCAATGCAATTGTTATTAAATTGACAATGTGATGGATTGTATCAATGGATGGATTGCATATGCTTCTGCTGTGAATGATAGAGCCAACATTTTGATTTTATTCAGGTAGAGTGTTAATGAATGGATAGTTAAAAAAAAAATCATATTTTGATTTGAAGCTTGCTTTAGGATGATTTTTTTCAATAGGGGCATCAATGGAAGAGGTGCCAACAAAGGCCAAGGTAATAATTGGCGAAGAGACCATAGAAGGCCATGGTTCTCAATTCATTTTGACATCGATCCGAAATAATTAAATCATCTTTTCCAAGCTCGATTTTTTTATTTAGTTGGCCAAGGGATTTTTCCACCCAGACCTGAGAGACCTCTTTTTCAGCCCCATCAAAACCTCTTTGGTGTCTGTGTCCCCCCTCATGTCTCTATGCATTGAGAAAAACCCGTCAATGATGAGTGGCAGGAAGTTGTCCATCAACCCACTATACATAATCATGGTTGGTCTACAACATCATTAAAATTTCCCCCTCCTCCGCCATCGTTAAATAAAAATGCCAAAATTGACCATGTTGTTTCACCAGTCCAATCTTCTCATGCAAGCACAAGCTCAAAACTGCCATTCCCAAGCCAGAAATGGATAAAGGAAAAAGGGTGGTCAATCCCTCCAAGTCCTCCAAATATTCATCTGAATCAGTGACCTCTCATGCGCACCATAAAGATTTTTTCTCATGTCATCAGTGAGGTCTATCCATAAGGCTCCAATCAGTTTAAGTCAATTACACAAGAAAAATCAGTTGAAGGGTCAAAAGAAGAAGGAAACAGTGAAAAGAGGCAGACTGCCTCTCACAGTAAATATGGGTTTTAATGTTTTTTTTTTTTTTTGTGGTAGGATGAAAAAATATTTTTGGACAGCAAAGATACATTTGTACTGATTTCTTTTGATAGCATGGATGTATTCTATTTTTTGGGAAACAGTCATATTTTAATTTTGAAAACAAAAATGTTTAGATATTTATATGAGGATGGGAGTCACAAGGCCAGTGTTCGAGCATATTTTTTTGGTGTTATATTTTATATTGTTTTGATCATTAAAGTGATGGAAAATGGAGTAACAAGGAGGGAATATATTTAATTTAAATTTAAACAAGAAAAGTTAGGGGTCCCACCTATTTAGTTATGATTTAAAAAGACCCTTATTTATTTATTATTATTTACTTGTCTCAACTTATTGGTTAAGCTAACTAAATCTTAACAAAAGAAAGGTAGTTAAACTAACATGACTTATTGAATAAGAATAAAATCTCAATCCAAGGAAGAGACAAAGGGAGAGAGAAGAAGGAGAACTTATGATATAAGGTTTTCTCTATGATTGTGAGATTATCATGTTCTTCATTTATTCTGAGTTTACCAGAAAGTTAAACCATCTTGATGAAAGCAGGGTCTTATTGAAGGCAACAGGATTCAAAACTGAATCATATCTTTCAGCGTCTTGTTTCTAAAGATGGAACATCTATCTTAGGTAGTCTTTGTATTCTTGTTTGTTTGTGGATTAGATTCCATGACTGATAAAGAATGTTTTGCAGAGTCAAGTGATAGTACTTTTATGGCACGTTGATTTAGATCTCTAGCTTCAGTTTTCTTTTGTTGTCAGAGTCTTTTTTAATGGTGCCCATCAGAGACTTCTAAATTTGACTTTTGTCCCCACCCTTGCAAGGTTTTGTAAAGATAATTTATGCTTTGTATCTTAGAATGAAATCAATATAAAGAAATTAGATGGCTGATTTTTGTCTCACATGTGTATCTTAAATTATATTTTTCGGATTCTTTTTATCCTTGTCTCTTTATCCATGTACACACTTATGTATATTTTCACTTTCTTCTTTTGCACAGTTACATATAATAAATAAAACCAGCCTTGGTCTCTTGTATGTATTACTTGTGGATCAACTGATTGTTTTTATTTTAGGGCTATAAACTCTGTGTAACATTCCCAACTATATTGGCCTAGCAAGATCCGAAAATGTTTGAGTGAGGTCCTTCATACCTTTTTCCTCAACATTTATTTGACGACCATACTAGGGAGATCCTTCCATATCTCTTTGGTTATTGTACCATTGTTGTATTTTGTTTTTTGTTTTGTCTGATTACATTTTGATTGACATTTCCATGATAGTACTCATTTTGAGATAGTCGAATATTGGAAACGGTCTTGTTGACTAGACCAGCATTGCCTTGAATTTATTCAATACTATTTTAGCAACTGCTAGTACTCGTGTTGAACTTGACCGCTCTTGGGAATTAATTGACAGGGACAGAAATATACGTGAACGTTGGGAATCTTGACAAAGGCATCCCATAAATCAACAGTAACCTTTTCCAAAAATCTCTTACATATTTAATATTTTATTTCATGTCCTTTAATTCTCGTGTTTCTCGAAGAAGGAGAGGATTGTCCCCTGAAGTTACTCTTATTTCTGAAATAGGAAGGAGGAAAATTATCTTACCAAGATAGCAAAGTGGTGTTAGTCAAACCCTATCTGATTCTTCCAATTCATATTCATCACCCATGCATATCACTTTCAACATGACGTCTTCAAGTAGTGGTAGTGGTACTGGAGGTTCTTCCTCCTCTCAACCTTCTGCTTCATCTGTAATTTTAAGTATCTATAGTCATCAAATCCCTATTCAGTCCACTACCAATCTTCCAAATATCATTAACAAATATGGACTTTTCCAATTCGAGGAAGATGCTACAACAACATCGTGGCATGTGTCTTCTCCCTTGAATCTTGCACCATCCACCCAACCATTACCAAAATTCAAGGATCATTTATCTAGATTCTCATGGAATGGTATTCTTACTACAAATGTGTTGAAATAATGTAAATGCAAAGTGTATTCTAATTATTATTGTGGTATTATTCATTAGATCAATCCCCTATTGCGGATTGATCATGTCGGTTGTTGTAAAAGACCAAATCCCCTTTTGCGGATTGGTTAAAGTATAATTGTAATAGGCAGAATAAGAAGTCGGCCCCAAAATATATTAAAGAGGCCACATAATATATTAAAGGTGGTTATAACCACCCAAAAGAAGAAGTCGGCCCTGCAAGTGAAGAGACACTTCCACACTTGCCAGAATTGTATAAATAAGGAGGCTAGCACCTCACTTAGACACACACTCACTTGTTCATTTCAGAGACAAGTTGCGGAGCTGCAGTTGGAGAAGAGAGAGAGAGAGAGAAAGAGGCGCATCCTTGGGAGAGGACTTTCTGTATTTGTTTGAGTTATCTCTTGGCATTGTATTGGATATCTATAATAAGGAAGTTTTGTTGGGTTTTCTCCCCCATGAGGGTTTCCCAGGATAAATGTTGTGTCTCTTATGATTGTGTATCTCTCAGTGATCCTATCTTATGTTATTGTTATCTATTGAAATGAAAAGAACTCTAATAATAGCTTAAACATTAACAAGGTATCAGAGCCAAGTTCAAGAGAGCATATTTCACAAGAGAAAGTGAAAAACGTCATCATTGTCGTACATGCAAATTAGGGATTTTTGTTCATGAGGTATTTTAGCCCTAAAACCATCTAGAAAAGTGTGCCCTCCCTCAAGGATCACTTTGGCATCCTCAACGCAAATTTTCAGTGGCTAGATCTCTCGAAAAGTGAAACCCTAGTTTTCACAAAGTACCAGAAAACTAGAAAACCAGAGTACCAGAAGTACCATAAGTACCAGAAAACTAGAAGCACCAGTCCAGAAATCCATAGATCAAGTTTGAGGGGGTAAAAGTTGGATTTTCATAAATCTGACTGTACCAGCTTACTCGCCTCAGATCAGCGCATCTATCCCCTGGATCAGAATTTCAAAATTTGAAGTTTGAAAAATTAGGGTTTCCTCATAAAACCCTAAGTTGCAGTTGAAGTTGCAGTCTCAGAACCAGTTGCAGCATCAATTGCAGTTGCAGTATCAGTCGTAGTACCAGTTGCAGTCACCCTTGAAATTTTCAAGAGTTGGTAATGATTATCGTTGCTACCAGATGGTGCCACTACCTGCAAATGCTATCAGAGGTATGTACTCACATATGTTTAAATGGTTAAACTTTAAAGATTATTTGTAGAAGAAGGGATCTCTTGCCATAGATCCAGAAGGATCTCAAGATCCAACACATTCAGAAGAGTAACGCAACTCAGGTTTGATTATTCTGATATGCATC
Organism: Picea sitchensis; assembly: GCA_010110895.2. NCBI lineage: Eukaryota > Viridiplantae > Streptophyta > Pinopsida > Pinales > Pinaceae > Picea > Picea sitchensis. The sequence goes on from SNQJ01S0004353.1 coordinate 27,882, forward strand.
TATTTGTTATGACATTATCTTGATCAGTTTTCCATGTTGAAGCCATGATCAAATTATTAGATGGATTAAAAGTTGAGATCATAGATCTTGTCCTCTAACCCAACTTTTTTTCAAGATAGTGTAGTGTCTCAGTACAGAAGACAAGTTGAATAAAGCACTTGTCATCTTGAGTAAAGGAGACTTGGAAGAAAAGAAAGCACTCATTCGTGAGGACAAGGCTCCAGGTCCCAGGAGAAACCTCGTGTGTTAGTTCTAGGTTTCCCTGGAGGAATGTTTGATCACAACACTATGAAAATGTTGACCTCATTTCGTCTTGTATTCCTTACCTTTAATCTTTTCTTCAAAAAAATTACAAGTGATAGCTCTAAAGGAGATACTGTGATGATTTTTCGTGCTATTGCTTTATAGTATCAAAAGGATAGTATTCTTGCTTGTTGTTTTGTTGACCTTGTTCCAGGTCACAGGTAATAACCCTGAGGAAGCTATAGTGAAGGTTGCATAAGGAAGCGTACTAAAGGAGAAACCTTAAAAGAATCAATCATCATTGAAAAAGAAGAAGGTGACTTGTATAAGCTAAAGGGTCACTCAGAAGCTACCATGACCCATGCCATTGAGAATCCATGTGAAATTTGGCATAGAAGATTAACCCACATCAACTACAAGGCATTACCATACGTATGAAAAAGCAGTCTCAACTCTACGAGAGCTCAAGGTTGACCATGAAGGCATGCGCAATGGATGTGCACAAGGGAAGAACATCAAGAACCCTTTTTCGAAGAGAGACAACAAAGCAGAAGGAGTCCTAGAGCTCATTCATTCATATGTGTGTGGCCCAATTCCATCGTCCTCCATTAGTGGGTATGTATACTATGTATTATTTATTGATGATTATTCTCGTAAGACCTGGGTGTATTTTTTGAAATCTAAAGATGAAGTGTTCAGCAAATTCAAGGAATTCAAAGCCTTGATAGAGAATCTTTCTGAAAGAAAGATCAAGATACTCAGGTTAGATAATGGAGGATAATACACCTCAAAAGAGTTTGTGAACTTCTGCAAAGATGTTGGGATCAAGAGGGAGCTCACCACTCCCTATAACCATCAAAAAAACGGTGTAGCTGAAAGGAAGAACAGAACGATAATGGAAGTCATGAAGACTATGATCCATGATCAAGATCTTCCAATGTGCTTATGGGAAGTAGCAGCAATGTCAACCATATATCTGCAAAACCGATTGTCCTATAGTGCATTTGGTCTCAACACCCCGGAAGAGATGTTCATTGAAAAGAAACCAGAGGTAAGCCATCTCAAAATATTTGGTTGCCTAGTATTTATACATATTCCGAAAGAGAAGAGAAACAAGTTGGAACCCTCAGGAAAGAAAGGAAATATTTGTGGGATATTGTGAGGTATCCAAGGCCTTCGGGATTTATATACCAGGTCACCATAACACTGAGATCAAAAGGGATGAGACCTTCAATGAAGATGCAGCTCTCAATATATCGAGAAGATACCAGATTGAAGAAGTATATGAACAGGAACCCGTAATCCCCAGAATTGCGGAATCAGTGAGGGAGGTTCCCAGAGTTGCAGAACTAGTAAGGGAAGTCGTAACTTCCTCTAATGAGGAAATTCTAGAAGATCATGACATATTATAATTTCAAGAACCTCCTCAAATGACGATCTCCCATAAAAGAAAGCCTTCTTGGGAAAGAGAGCTTATTCAAGATGGAGAGAAGTATGGTGTTCCCGAAGGAACCACGAGACAGGTGAAGAGACCTAATCCGTTCTCCAGTTATATGGCTTTGATGTGTGATCTCCTAGAGAAAGAGCCTGCTTTCTTTGAAGAAACCATTCAGAAGAAAGAATGGGCAGGTTCCATGACAAAGGAATACCAAACCATAATAAATAATGATGTATGGGAAATAGTTCCCAAACCAAAGAGTAAGGACATGGTATCTTCCAAATGGATCTTCAAAATAAAACATGTTGTTTATGGAAGTATTGAGAAGTATAAAGCAAGATTTTTCGCCCATGACTTTTCTCAAAAGGAAGGCATTGACTATGAAAAGACATTCGCTCCTGTAGCCAGATACACTTTGATCAGAACCATCATAGCCCTTGCAGCTAAGATGAAGTGGAAGTTACACCAGATGGACGTAAAGACAACTTTCCTAAATGGTGTCATCGAAAATGAAGTGTATATAGAGAACCTCCAAAGGATTTGAGGTTGAAGGCATGAAGTCTCATGTCTACAAGCTAAAGAATGATATATGCCAGTTGAAGCAAGATCCTAGAGCTTGGTATGGCGGATAGACAGTTTCCTAATGAGATTGGGCTTTACCAAGGTAAAGATTCTAACCTCTACTTCAAGTTATGAGCGATGAGCCAATGATATTTTTGTTGTATGTGGATGACTTATTCTTAGCTGGAGAATAAAATCTCATCACCGAATGTGAAAAGAATTTCATACTGAATTTGAATGAAGACCTTGGCCTAATGCATTATTTATTAGGTCTTGGTTAAGTCAGGAGGATCTTTGCCAGCCAAAGGAAGTATGCAATCGAAATCCTAAAGAGATTACGACATGTTAAGGTACAAGTCCATGAATACACCCAGCAAATGAAGTTAGAAACTCCGGTGACCTTACGTGAAATTGATTGATGTCACGTTGTATGGAAACCGGATCATTGGGACTGGTGGTATGCCAGCGAACACCGGATAGGATATTTTTGTTGTGAACCGTTGAGTCGGTTCTGGTGGGAGCGGACATGTTCACCCTAGTTGCTGCAAAGTATGTGATGAGCTAAGAATTGATTGATGTCACGTTGTATAGACAGATCATTGGATTGTTGATGTACTTGACGAACACCAGACCAGATATTTTTTTTGTTGTGAACACGTTGAGTCAGTTTCTGGTAGAACCCAGACATGTTCACCTAGTTGCTGCAAAACATGTGATGAGCTACCTTAAGGGTACATTATATTGTGGTCTCAGTTATGATGGAGATCATGATTTCACATTGAGTGGGTACACTGATTCAAATTGGGAAGGAAGTGTCTCTGATAGGAAGAGCACTTCAGGATGTTGTTTCAGTTTGGGATCAGCCATGATCTCATGGAAGAGTAGGAAGCAATCCACCATTGCTCTCAGCATAGCGGAAGAAGAATACATTGTTGCGTGTTCTGCTAGCTTCGAATCTATATGGCTTCGAAAGTTGTTGACCGGTATATTTGACCTAGATATGGAAGCAACCATGATCCTATGTGACAACCATAGCTGCATAAAGATGATAGAGAATCATGTATTCCATGACAGGTCGAAGCACATAGAGATCTGATATCATTACATCTGTGACATGGTGTAGAGAGGATCCATAAAGCTTCAGTACGTTAGCACGGATGAACAGGTTGTTGATGTGTTGACCAAGCCTCTATCTCATGTAAAGTTTGAGCACTTTCGAGATAAGATTGGTATAGTCCGAAAGGACCTTCCTCGAAAGGGGGAGTAGTATTGTGATGAGATATACCTAGTACTATGCTTCCAGCTTAACCACTGTGACATAAATCAATTCTAGTTGTTGTGATGAGATGTGACTAGTACTATGCTTCCAGCTTGATAGTTGTGACATAAAGTCAGTCTAGTATCTTGCTTCCATATTGATTGTTGTGACGTAAAGAAAGACGATGAGATGAGGCTAGTACTATGCTTCCAGCTTGATAGTTGTGACGTAAAGCCAGTCTAGTATCTTTCTTTCAGCTTGATTATTGTGACGTAAAGAAAGATGATGAGATGAGGCTAGTACTGTGCTTCCAGCTTGATAGTTGTGATGTAAAGCCAGTCTAGTATCTTGCTTCCAGCCTGATTTTTGTGACGTAAAGCAAGACGATGAGATGAGGCTAGTATTGTGCTTCCATCTTGATAGTTGTGACGTAAAGCCAGTCTAGTATCTTTCTTCCAGCTTGATTGTTGTGACGTAAAGCAAGACGATTATATTGCTTCCATCTTTATTGTTGTGAATTAAAGCAAGACAAGTATCTTGCTTCCAGCTTTATTGTTGTGATGTAAAGCAAGACGAGTATCGTGCTTCCATATTGAGAGATGTGACGTAAATCTAGTCCAGTATTATGATGATGAGCCAGCCTCATGTTGTGATGATGATGTATTAGTTTTATACTAATCAATATTTATGCAGATGATGATTACATTCCTTTGAGAATGATGATGTTGTCGATGATAAAACTTCTGATGATTTATAGATACGACAGTCAGTGTTCCAAGATGATATTGATGATGTTGTCCTCCTGATGTTGTTATGATGCAGTCCTCTCTCTCGCCTGATGTTGTTGAAGAATACCCTTCTTTTTAAGGGGGAGTGTTGAAATAATGTAACTGCAAAGTGTATTCTAATTATTATTGTGGTATTATTCATTAGATCAATGCCCTATTGCGGATTGATCATGTTGGTTGTTGTAAAAGACCAAATCCCCTTTTGTGGATTGGTTAAAGTATAATCATAATAGGAAGAATGAGAAGTTGTCCCCAGAATAAATTAATGAGGCCCCAGAATATATTAAAGGTGGTTATAACCACCCAAAAGAAGAATTTGGCCCTGCCAGTGAAGAGACATGTCCACACGTGCCACAATTGTATAAATAAGGAGGCTAGTGCCTCACTTAGACACACACTCACTTGTTCATTTGAGAGACAAGTTTCAGAGCTGCAGTTGGAGAAGAGAGAGAGAGAGAGAGAGAGGCTCATCCTTGGGAGAGGAATTTTTGCATTTGTTATCTCTTGGCATTGTATTAGCTATCTATAATAAGGAAGTTTTGTTGGGTTTTCTCCCCCATGAGGGTTTTCCAGGATAAATGATGTGTCTCTTGTGATTGTGTATCTCTTAGTGATCATATCTTATGCTATTGTTATCTATTGAAATGAAAAGAACTCTAATAATAGCTTAAACATTAACAAAATGAACACCTGATAGCATTTTCTAATGCTTTTCATAACATAAGGTCTAATGATAATGATGCTTGCATGAATTTATTTTTCAATTCTCTCAAAGGGAAAGCTACAGCAGATTTTTTTGACCTCCCGCCCAAAATCCTTTCAACATGTGAATAATTGGTTTATTGGTACAAATCCACTTATGGACAACCCAAGAGTCCAACTGATCAGTTAAAGGAATACAATAATATTTCTTATAAGGATGGTGAAACCATTAAATATTTTAACCTTATTTTCACCAAGTTATAATCAAATCCCCGAACTAATTCATCCTCAAAATCAAGTTGCTTTCATGCATTATTATAATGCTTTACCTTCTCCTTATCGTCATAGACTTGAATAAAAGGCTATTGACAATCTCAATTTTTCCCTTCAGGATTTCCTAAAGTATGAAGAGCAACTTGAAAGAATGGATATTCCTAAGGGGGACTTGTTCAAGCAAACACATATGTCTGGGATTTTACAGCTCATGTAACATATGAATAATAGGATGATAGCCGACGAACAAAAAGGAATTTATTCTTCCTCTTCTCTCTGGATTTCTTCTCTAATGCCTTTTAGAAATACTAATGAAATAACTTTTCATCCAAAGGCCATAATGACTCGCATTTGGTTTAACTTTTGTGAAGAAAATCATGATGAGAATATAACCTGCGAAGTTAAAATAAATGCTAGAGATAATATTTTTGGAAAAGGGACTGATACCACTATCGTTGTTTTAGATTGGGTTGAACCAGAAGATGATATGCTAGTAAATACGAGGAATAAATATTACACTGCCAAGAGTAACTTTGATCCTCCCCACACTTCTTCTGCCCCAAGTTCATCCTTTCAAAGTGTTGATGCACAAGTTGTCGGAACCTCAGGCAATCAAGGAGTATCTTCTCCTCTTCCTTCTTCCAAGTACAATATCCTTAACCAGTTGGATAACATCAAAGAAGATGATACCCTTTTGGACATGGTTGTCGTCCCAGAACAACATAAGCATATTAAGGACTTTATCGAAGGTAAGATTTCTACCATAGATAATCTATTTGAAGATTCAAAGGAAGAAGATTCAACTGTAAATGGAATAGGTGTAAATAACTTTAGGAACCCTGTAAAAATACCTCCTTTCTACATCTCTCTAAAAATCATGGACAAAATATCTCATTGTTTCCTAATTGATGGCGGGTCTGGTCCAAGTGTGATGTCTAAAATCATCATGGAAGAGATTGGCTTATCTTGTCCCAATGAAAATTCTAGAAGCATGTTCTCTTATAATAATTTGCAGCAATCAACTATAGGTGAAATCAAATATGTAACCTTAGTTTTGTGTGTGCATCTCGAGATAAGAACAACTCTCAACATCCAAGTGATTGATATTCCTGTGAGTAACTACTCAATTATTTTAGGAAGGGATTGGCAGGCCTTAACTAGTGGATACCTTTCACTCGATGGTACACATTTATCTGTCCGTCGAAATAGAAAGAGCATTATAGTTCTTAGGGAAGGAAGAATTTCACCCTATATAGAGAGCATTCCCCAACCCAATGTAAAATATCTCGAAGAGGATTTGGGGGTGTAATCTATATTTAGTGATGAAGGTGACACTATACTTGAATCAAATGATTTTGATGATGGCATGTGGCACGTGAATTTTGATGGATCATGTTCAAACGAAGGTAATGGAGCCGGCATCATCCTATATTCTCCTATAGGAAAAATTCACAATTTCTATTATAGGTTGGAATTTTCTTGTACAAACAATGTTGATGAGTTTGAAGTCTTATTGTTGGGCATTGAAAATGCACATAATCTTGGATGTAGCCACCTTATAGTTTTTGGTGATTATGAACTTGTTGTGAATATTGTATGGAAAATTTATGTACCAAACAATAAGTTACTTAAACATTATACCCAAGTTGTTTGGATGTTAATTTGAAATATGTTATCATTTAAAATCACTCATGTTAAGAGGAAACGTAATTTAGTGGTTGATAGACTAGTTTTTTTTGTAGCTTCTCCTACTCGGAAGCTCTTACCTCAAAGACCTGATTGTATGTTTCAATCTATATACCGTCCTCACCTCCATGATAACGTATAATCATAGCAGGTTTTCCCGGGTGACAAAGGCATTTGTGTTTTCAAACAGAATGAACCTTTTAAGCCCAAGGAAATCATTTATGTTAAAGACGACAAGTTTCCTAAAGGCTTGACTCCTCTTGAGATTTCATTTTCTTCAAGTGATGTAGGCAACAAAGAAACACACAGGGAAGACCAGACAAAAGGGAAAGTTGGGGATACTATTTCCTTGAATATTGGGATATTTGAATCTCCAAAATCATTAAAATAGGTGCCCAACGTTCTGATGAAGAGAAAGTGAAATTCACAGAGTTACTCTGTGAATTTAAGGATGTTTTTACCTGGTCATATGATGATCTTCGTGGTTTTGATCCTACTCTTATACAGCATGCCATTCCTATCTAGGAAGGGGCAAAACCAGTTAGGCAAAGGCAAAGACCTATCAATTCTGCGCTTGAAGCCACCATTAGGAAAGAATTGGAAAAATTGTTGAACACTCATATAATATTTCCAGTCAAGTATTCTGAATGGGTTTCAAATCTGGTCCATGTTCGGAAAACTATCGGTCAGTCCAGATTATGTGTTGATTTTCGTGCATTAAATAGGGCAAGTGTAAAACACCATTTTTCACTTCCTAATATGGAGATGATTTTACGACAGGTTGTAAGATATCAAATGATTTCCTTGACGGTTTTTCTGGATATAATCAAATCAAGGTAAAAAGGGTTGGTGGATATAAAACCACATTTACCACACGTTGGGGCACCTTTGCTTACGAACGTATGCCTTTTGGCTTGTCTAACGCGGGTGCCACCTTTCAAAGAGCTATGCAAATATTTTTTGATGATCTAATCGGTAATATTATCCAATTCTATATTGATGATTTGATTGTGTATTCTAAAAACTAGTTGGATCATTTCGGTCATCTTAGAAAAGTTCTCATGTGTTGTAGAAAATTTGGCATTTCTTTAAATCCTTCCAAATCCATTTCTGGTGTCATAAAGGGTAAGCTTCTCGGTCATATTGTTTTTTATTCAAGGATAAGTATAGATCCTAAGAGGATTTCTGTCATTCTAAATCTCCCTTCCCCCACATCCAACAAAGAAGTTCAAGCTTTTATGGGTATTATTAATTTTGTTCGTAGATTTGTTCCCGATTTTGTTGTCATTGTTAAACCAATCCATAATATTTTGAAGAAAGATCATTATTTTTCTTGGAAAGATGATGTCAGAAATGATTTCCTTAGGATTAATAAGGCGATCAGTTCCGCACCAGTTTTGGCGAAATCAGATTTTGAGAAAGACTTTATCATATACACCATTGCCACTGAAGAGGCAATTTATGATATCCTCTTACAATGTGATGACGAAAATAATGAAAAACCTATGGCTTACATGAGTCAAAGTCTATCAGATGACGAGATCAAATACTCTTACATTGAGAAACATGTTTTTGCTATTGTCAAAGCTATAGAAAAATTTTGCCATTTTATTTTGGGCAAACATACGCAGGTAAAAGTCCCTTTGCATGTTGTCAAGTTTCTACTCTCACAAACTAACCTCTCATGAAAACTTTCACATTGGCTTGCCAAAATCCAGGACCATGATTTGACAATCATGACTTCTAAGAAAATCAAGGGGCAATAATTGTCCCTTCACTTAGCTCAACATCCTGAACCAAGTGAAGAATTTGACGACCAATATAACCCTCTTTCAGCACTATTTTATATTGAAAATCAAAATATCTCTATATCTGAGCATCCTTGGTATAAAAATCTGGTGTATTATTTGCAGTATCAAAGGCGCCCAGACGAGTTGGATCCTCATCAGAGAAGGAGACTCAGCCTTGAAGCTTCTAAATATATTGTTTTAGGAGACTCCTTATTTAGAATATATGTTGATGGTTTGTTACTCCGGTGTGTAAATGTTGATGAAGAACAAAAAATATTACATGAAATCCATGGATCATCACCCTCTGTCATCCATATTGGTGGAAATTTCTCTACTAAATATATCGCTTTTAAGATAAAATTAAATGGTTATTACTAGCCTTTTATCTTTCGTGATTCTTATAAATTCGTGAGGTCATGTGATAAGTTCCAAAAATTTGTTGGTAAGGAACATTTTTCTTCCATGCCTTTACAACCTGTACTTCCAGATTTCCCTTTTTCTAAGTGGGGTTTAAACTTTATTGGTTGAATCAATCTTCCATCCTCTACAGGGAATATCTTCATTTTGACAGCCACTGATTACTTTACCAAGTGAACGGAGGTTGTCCCTCTTAGATGAGCAAGAAGAACAAGTAATTTTTTTCTTAGAATCCAATATCTTTTCCAGATTTGGCCTTCCATTAGAAATCATTTCGGAAAATAGACCAGCCTTTATTTCTGCAAAACTGACCCAATTCCTTACTAAATTAGGTTTCAAGCATTTCACTTCATCTTCTTCCTACCCTCAGGGAAATAGACAAGACGAATCCACTAATAAGAATTTGGTCAGTATTATAAAGAGAATTATAGAAGACAAGCCTCGCTAGTGGCACACACTTCTAACTTATGTTCTTTGGGTAGACTGTACAACCACTAAAGCAAGTACAAGATTTACTACCTTTCAGCTCGTATATGGCCAAGAGACTATTCTTCCTATTTAATTAGAGCTTTCTTCCTTACGGTTGATGTTACAGACCAAAGAATTAAATTCTTCTAATATTTCTCAAAGGATAAATACTTTGTTAGATCTGGAAGAACAAAGCAATTTTGCCTTGGAAAATATGAAAATGAGGCAGCAAATGGTGAAGAGGTATTTTAATAAATGAGCAAAGGTTGTTGAATTTAAAATAAATGACAAAGTATTATTATGGTACTCATCACACGCTGAGAGAGGAAGGCATTCTAAGTTCCAAAATTTATGGCTAGGTCCTTTCAAAATCGCTTCTATCCTTAGCACAAATTCATATCTTCTTAAGGACATGGATGAGGGATGGTTTTCTTACAGTACCAATGGTTCCCACTTGAAACATTGTGTGGAACCAGCTTGATAACCGACTCTATATTATGTAAATATGATTGTTGTACATATTTTTGTCTTTCATTTTTTTGTCATTTTGGTTTATTGGGTTTTTGCTTCTATTGTTTGTTTTGCATGGTCATAGGAAGTAAGGTCTGGATCAATTTTTCCATAATTATGTCATTTATGTAAGTATTGTTGATCAATAAGAATAAGGTGATACACAGTTGTTACGGTATCCTCCTTTAGAAATACTGATGGAATAGATTTTTTCTTTCAACATTGTTGTAGCATAGTTGGTTTTGATTTCCTCCCATCTTCTGCTATCCCTTTCTCCCCTCCATTCTGAGATTCAAGAGCATATCAAAAGTATCCTCCTTGAAAGTTATGAGTATTTTTTGTTCAAAGTCTTATTGATTTTTATGCATATCGGACCAATTCACCTCACACATCTCACTTTCCATAAGTTATTCCACTAAGTCACATTCCATCAATTCCCTTAAGTTGTTATTTTCCCCATGTTGCATAACTATTTTCTGAACAGTTTCGACCAAATACTTCTACCAATGTCATGTGGAACCAAGCATTCTGAGTTCTAAATCTACTGAAATCATATTTCCCTGTGGAGTCACCAGTTTGTTGATGCCCAAAAGCGCAACATGAAATCCCTGCCTGAAAATGAGTTGCAATGCATTATTATATATATATTTATTAATAATACTAAATAGGTGGGACCCCTTTAGAAAATTAATAAGGAAGAGAAAGGGATCCTCTTGTTAAGATCTTAAAGATATGCTCATGATTACCTTACAAGAAGAATTTTGCAGTTTGAGAATAAAAAGAGAGAACCTAATCTGGTTCTATTTGCAATTAATGGGTGTTGGTTGTGTTAGCAATTTGATTTTAAGGGAAGGAAATGTTTATTTCATTAGACATTTTTACTCTTGTTACACCTAGACTTTGACATATTATTCAAACACTAAGTGTAGGCTACATGAAAACTTATGGTATATTTTGGCAATTGATTGTTATGTGGTATGGTAATCCTCCAATAGCAAAATATGTGGGTCATGCTTATTTTTCAAGTTGATCCAGATCTCTAGCTTCATTTTTATTTTGTTGTCAGATTCCTTTTGTATGGTCCTCATCGAAGACTTCTAAATTTGACTTTGGTCCCACCCTCACAGGGGTTTGTAAAGAGAATTTTTTCTTTATATCTCAGAATGAAATCAATATAAAGAAATCAGATGGTTGATTTTTGTCTCACATGTGTATCTTAAATTATATTTTTCAAATTATTTTTATCCTTGTCTCATTATCCATCTGCACACTTATGTATATTTTCACTTTCTTCTTTTGCACAGTTACATATAATAAATAAAACTAGCCTTGGTCTCTTGTATATATTACTTGTGGATCAAGTGATTGTTTTTATTTTAGGGTTATAAACTCCACGTAACATTCCCAACTATCTTTCCTTAGCCTAGCAAGAATCGATAATGTTTGAGTGTGGTCCTTCGTACCTTTTTCCTCAACATTTATTTGGCGACCATACTAGGGAGATCCTTACATATCTCTTTGGTTGTTGTACCACTGTTGTATTTTATTTTATTTTTTGTCTGATTACACTTTGATTGACGTTTCCATGACAGTACTCATTGTGAGACAGCCAAATATTGGAAACGATCTTGATGACTAGACTAGCATTGCCTTGAATTTATTCAATACTTGTTTAGCAACTGCTAGTACTCATGTTTAACTTGACCGCTCTTGGGAAGTAATTGACAGGGACATAAATATATGTGAACGTTGTGAATCCAGGCAAAGGAATCTCAGAAATCAGCAGTAACATTTTGCAATAATCTCTTACCTATTTAATATTTTATTTCATGTCCTTTATTTCTCGTATTTCTCGAAGAAGGAGAGGATTGTCCCCTGAAGTTACTCCTATTTCTGAAGTAGGAAGGAGGAAAATTATCTTACCAACATAGTAAAGTGCTCTTAGGTGAACCCTATATGATTCTTCCAATTCATATTCATCACCCATGCCTATCACTTTCAACATGATGTCTTCAAGTAGTGGTAATGGTACTATAGGTTCTTCCTCCTCTCAACCTTTTGCTTCATCCGTAATTGGAAGTATCTATAGTCATCAAATCCCTATTCAATCCACTACCAATATTGCTAAGGTCATTAATAAATATGGACTTTTCCAATTCGAGGAAGACGCTACAACAACATTGTGGCACGTGTCTTCTCCCTTGAATCTCGCACCATCCACCCAACCATTAACAAAATTCAAGGATCATTTACCTAGATTCTCAGGGAATGGTACTGTTACAAAAAATGAACACCTGGTAGAATTTTCTAATGCTTGTCATAACATAGAGGCTAATGATAACAACACTTGCATGAATTTATTTTTCAATTCTCTTGAAGGGAAAGTTGCAAGAGATTTGTTTGACCTCCCACCCAAAATCCTTTCAATGTGGGAATAATTGGTTTATTGGTTCAAATCCACTTATGTACATCTCTGGAGTCCAGTTGATCATATAAGGGAATAAAATAATATTGCTTATAAGGAGTGTGAAACCATTAAATCTCTTAACCTTCATTTCACCAAGTTATAATCAAATCCCCAAACTAATTTTTCCTCAAAATCAAGTTGCTTTCATGCATTATTATAATGATTTACCTTCTCCTTATCATCATAGACTTGAATAAAAGGCTATTGAAAATATCGATTCCACCCTTCAGGCTTGCCTAGAGTATGAAGAGAAAATTGAAAGAATGGGTCTTCATAAGGAGGACTTGGTCAATCAAAGAGATATGTCTACAATTTTATAGCTCGGGCAATATATGAATAATAGGATGATAGCCTACGAACGAAAAGGAATATCATCGTCCTCTTCTCCTGGGACTTCTTCTATAGCGCCTTTTAGAAATACTAATGAAAGAACTTTTCCGCAAAAGGCCATAATGACTCGCACTTGGTGTAACTTTTGTGAATAAAATCATGATGAAAAAACCTGCAAAGTTAAAAGAAATGCTAGAGATAATATTTTTGGAAAAAAGGCCTAATACCACTATCGTTGTTCTAGATTGGCATGAACCAGAAGATGTTATGGTAGTAAATACGAGGAATAAATATTACACTACCAACAGTAAATTTGATCCTCCCCACACTTCTTCTGCCCCAAGTTCATCCTCTCAAAGTGTTGATGCAAAAGTTGTCGGAACCTCAAGCAATCAAGGAGTATCTTCTCCTCTTCCTTCTTCCAAGTACAATATCCTTAACCAATTGGCTAACATCAAAGAAGATTCTACTCTTTTGGACATGGTTGTCATCCCAGAACAACAGAAGCATCTTAAGGACTTTATGGAAGGTAATATTTCTACCATAGCCAATCTATTTGAAGATTCAAAGGAAGAAGATTCAATTGTAAATAGAATAGGTGTAAATAACTTTAGGAACCCTGTAAAAATACCTCATTTCTACATATCTGTAAAAATCATGGACAAAATAGCTCATTGTTTCCTAATTGATGGCGGGTCTGGTCCAAGTGTGATGTCTAAAATCATCATGGAAGAGATTGGCTTATCTTGTACCAACGAAAATTCTAGAAGCATGCTCTTTTATAATAATCTGCAGCAATCAACTATAGGTGAAATCAAAGACGTAACCTTAGTTTTGTCTGTGCATCCCAAGATAAGAACAACTCTCAACATCCAAGTGAGTGATATGCATGTGAATAACTACTCAATTATTTTAGGAAGGGATTGGTAGGCCTTAACTGGTGGATACCTTTCACTTGATGGTACACATTTATTCGTCCCTCGAAACAGAAAGAACCTTATAGTTCTTAGGGAAGGAAGAATTTCACCCTATATAGAGAGCGTTCCCCAACCCAATGTAAATTATCTCGAAGAGGATTTGGGGGTGTAATCTATCTTTACTGATGAAGGTGACACTATACTTGAACCAAATGATTTTGATGATGGCATGTGGCACATGCATTTCAATGACTCATGTTCAAACGAAGGTAATGGAGCTGACATCATCCTATATTATCCTATAGGAAAGATTCACAATTTCTCTTATAGGTCAGAATTTGTTTGTATAAACAATGTTGATGAGTTTGAATCCTTATTGTTGGGAATTGAAAATGCATATAATCTTGGATGTAGCCACCTTATAGTTTTTGGTGATTATGAACTTGTTGTGAATCTTGTATGGAAAATTTATGTACCAAACAGTAAGTTACTTAAACATTATACCCAAGTTG